>CABHPR010157616.1:0-24997 GCA_902168415.1 Peromyscus melanophrys | reverse complement strand
AAGAAGAAGAAGAAGAAGAAGAAGAAGAAGAAGAAGAAGAAGAAGAAATTAAGTCTACCTATTTCTTCAAAACAATGTCATTTCTTTATGGTAAATACTCACATATATAAACCCATGATAGCAAACACCTTATTGCACCCAGCTTGTTGAATGCTGAACACAGTGTTCATTAAGCCGTTCTTTGATCTTTTGGGTTAAGACATTTAATGGGTGAGAATGGCTGATGTAATTAGACCTTACTAGTATTCACATTGAAAATAGTTTCAGGAATTCATTCATCACTTACCAATGTACTGTGGATTATCTATTATCATTTCTAAAGTCCCCACATCCTTTGTTTACTAGCTTAAGCTATAGACCTTCAGTAGCCAGATAATATGGACGGAATGCAAAACTGAGACCTAATATATCACAATACACCTGTGCACATGTTAAAATGCATACATTTATATGAACTGTGTGTTTTGTGTGTGTGTGTGTGTGTGTGTGTGTGTGTGTGTGTGCATCTGTAGCTTGTTTCACAGAGATCATCAAGCTCTAATATGCTCTTGAGGAACAACATAGAACTATACTAAGAAAATGTTATGCTTGTTCTGACTCATGCTCAAGTGTCTGCCACTGGGTAAGAAGAGACTTTGGAAGCCTAAACTTTCAGTCACTCTGACGTTCAGCTTAGAGCTCTACAATTAAATCCATCAGTTCTGATTTTGTTGACTACAAGCTGTTCATTTTAGGTTTTATTATGCCCTTCACTTAATACAATAACTATAACTGAAACATTAAACAAGTTATTCAGGATATTTTTAGAGCCGCTTTCACAGCATTTAAGGAAATTCCTAAAGAGACACTATTATTGGGTAAACTCCAACTCAACACTCATATGCTGAGGTACACTCTGTGTACTTCTGAGTGTGACTCTATTCAGAGATGAGTCTGTGCAAGGTCATTGATTTTTCAACTCATTGAGGTGGATCTAAAAAGAAAAAAGGAAACAGAAAACAAAACTAATATGTTGGTGGCTTGAAGAAAATTCTGCATAAGAAATGTCACAGAAGAAGTCATATTGCAGAGGCAGAGCAGGACCATCTGGTAGCCGAGACTAGCTTAAAAGAAAAGCGGCCAACTCAGCTGGCATGAACCTTAAGAGAAGTAAATATGTACGTTCATACAGATAGATAGATAAGTAGATGGATAAATGATAGATAGATAGAGAGATGATATAGAGGTGTGCACACATGTGTATATGCACATTCATATGTAAGCATTTGTGTGTGCACATGTATGTGTGTATCGTATACACAGTTTAAGTAAAGTTATGACACACAGGAGATAATGCTTTATCAAAAAGCCTTAGATTACCTAACAAAAAAACACAGTGCCAGGCATAAAAAACATCCCTTGGAGTATTTGGTCAGGGAGTCCTAGACACTATTTAAACAGTAAGAAGCTATTTTCACTGCCCATGGTTGCCTCCTGGAGCCTGAATGTAGCCACTGTTATAGGACACACACACTCCAAACGTAGAACTTGGAGCAATTGATCTAGATGCTTCCTTGAAGACTAACTCTCATAGATGATATGTAAACTGCCAAGAGAGAAAGACAATCAGTTTTACTGCCTATATTTAAAACATATGAACCACAATTATGACCAACAAGACAAGAAATTACCAATGGTACAATGGTGGTTCTTTTATCTTCTGGATGAGCAGCAGCTTTCTAATTGTATTTAAGTTCCAATCAATTGGAAATAATTAATACTTGGTACTGTTAAGATGACCAAATACCCACGGCTATAGAGGTTGTAGACTCTAGAGGAAACCATTGCTGCCATTTTCCTAAACCAATAATACCTCTAAACATATTTTAAATACTGTCCTTAAAGCCATAGATAAGTATAACTCTGACTTTTCGTCACAAAAAGTTCTTTTGGCAGCAGATGCAGGCTTTTACAAAGACTTATGACTGGTCTAACCATAGAGAATCAGTGACCTTTGGAGTACAGTTGTTGAAGAGAAGGACTTTGGTTGTATTTCTGATTTTATTCATTACTCTAATAATTCTATAAGGTGTGAAACTTTAATAATTTATTATGCTGCACATCGATTATCTCAATGTGAAATGCATTTTTCTGGAGGTTAAGTGGCATACAAACTAAGCTCAGTGTCTGACCAAAATGATAGAAACATTTATATGGAAAGAAATATGTCTTTAATATTAGTTAAGTAAAATTAAATGCAGTACACACTGAAAATATAATCACTTTGAAAACAGTCATCCTTATTCCAAATCTATGTAAGTGACAGAATTCAAAAAGAGAGATAAAATCTTCTGGAAATGAAAAGTAGTGCATATAAACCAAATAAATGCGTCTCTTTGATCAAGAATGCACAAAGGGACATAAAGAACTATAAAATCTTTAATTGCTGTAAAGGACAGATATTTTCCACTAAAGAGTTGTACTTTGTGCAGCTGCTGCAATGTCTCAGTAGGGAGAGTGCTTGTCTTGCAAGCCTGAAAGACAATCTGCGTTTGATTCTCAGAACCTATATAAACTGGAAAGAAAGAACTGACTTCATAAGGCAGTCCTCTGATCTTCACACATTTGTGGTGGTACATATATGTGCACATATAATAATAACAAAATAAATAATTATAATAATAATATAATTGAATTAATTAAAATTTAAAGAAATATTGAAACTTTGGGAAGAAGATACTATTGTAAAAATAAAATAATTTTTGGGGGACTTAGAAGAGTCATCAGAAATAGTCTAAGCCAATTATTCATTTAATATTTTAATGTCAACAGAGGTCTAACCAAGCCATCATTCCCTCTACATCCAGACACCTCCTGTGAGGGCAGTACCACATACAACTCATCAAAACTGTCTCTAGCATCTCCATCATACAAATCTAGCATTTGGTTTACATAGAGTCAAATGTATAAAAGTTATTCTTAACTCATTAATCACATTAGACAGAAAAAGAGAGGAAAATCCTCCTTTTCTAAAACATTCAGTGAGTAAAGTTAATTATTATATCTCTTACTGTCTATCACAATGAACACATGCATCTGCATATCTCCTAAGAGAATATTTCCAAGGTTAATAAATTTATGATTTTGATGTGAATTTTGCCATGATGTTTGGAGTTATTTGTATAATTGGGAGGGGACCTATTTAGGAAGTTATTGATTAAATGACTTAAAAAATTTCACCATGTTGAGTTCAATGGAAGACAATAATCATTTCATCCATTATGCCATTTAACTTATAAAGTATGGACTATTAGATTTAGTTTATACTAGTGTCTGATACATGTCTTCCATTTCCTTTTCTTACATCTAGCAAGTTATTCATCAAAAAAGTTTTAAAATAGTTATTTTTTGAACTTAAAAATACTAAATTCTGCCGGGCATTGGTGGCACACACCTTTAATCTCAGCACTCGGGAGGCAGAGCCAGGCGGATCTCTGTGAGTTCGAGGCCAGCCTGGGCTACCAAGTGAGCTCTAGGAAAGGCACAAAGCTACACAGAGAAACCCTGTCTCAAAAAACCAAAAAAGAAAAAAATACTAAATTCTCTAAATATTACCATATTAGGATTACAAAATAGCAATCTAGTTTATTGTATACTGCTATTATGTAGATATTAGTGCTTTTTCCACATCCTTTGTAGTGCACTTGCAGGGCATGAGCAAAGTCTTGGGCTTGATTACCCCACAGCTCAAATACCCGAACACAAAGAGGAAGTGTCATGTGTCATCAGCTGACATAAACAACGGGAGGAACCCATTGTAGGCTACAGTGACACATCAACACTAAAATGTACTCAAGTCCCAACAATGATGAAAACAAGTACTGAGTCCAAAACAGTAGCACTAATGCATTTACTCCAAGTGCTTACTGGATATTCTGCAAACCATGGTTCAACCCTTCCTTATGTCATCAAAGCCAACTTGATGATACTTTATAAAGTAAAGTTCCATCAGCTTTTTTGCATCACTAGCTAAATACCAAATCAAAGATACTTGGGGGAAGATGATAAGATGGTCCTCCATGATTTCTGCCTCTGGTATTCATTTACTTACATAATTCCTACATCAGGCCTTCAGCCATCTACTTAATTGTGAGAAGGAATTGCCACCTTGTCCTAAGCAAAATAATATGGCTAATGTAGCAGGAATTCATAATATTTAACATCTATTCTCCCCCAATAATCTTCCTTTAATTATCTTGGCTCAGGCAAGCTTCCATGCACAGGGTAGTTCAGTGTCAAGAAGTCCTGAGGAAGACTTCTTGTCGAGAGAAAGCAAAAAACCATGATCTTCATTGAAATAGACCCCATTTACTTCAGAACCTCCCATCAATAGTCAATCACAATGAGCCCTTTCCCAGTGAAGTTTTGGACGAGCTGCATGATTGCTACCTGGCAAGTGAGAGCTCTGAGGGGAGCTTTCATATATATATATGAAAGAGAGAGAGAGAGAGAGAGAGAGAGAGAGAGAGAGAGAGAGAGAGAGAGAGAGAGAGAGAGAGAGCGATATTACACATACTTTCTTGCTGAATAGTCCAGTATGGCCTCCTACTCTTTATCCTCTTGCCTGTGCTCCCAACTACTTAGATTACATGCCTAACCTTACTCGTTTCACCCACAGAATTGACTACATACAAATGCACTGGGGTTTGTGACAGTTCATTACTACGAATAGAAAAGTCATTCACTTTAGTCTCAGGTCAGATGCTACATTAGATAGCATCTCCTCTGGTGACCTCTAAAACTCTCCCCACCTCAGATTCCAAACTTAGTACTAACACTTTCTACATTCAACCATTTGTACTGCTAAAACACTTACCCTGGATGATTTCTCATTGACTCCAAAGCACTCACAACTTCCTAAGAAACTTTAAATCTCACATGCATAGCCATCCCCCATCTCTCCAACCTCTTTCTCATCATTGTCCCTCAGTCATGTGTTTTCTCCAGTCTTTGTTCCCAGTGACAATGGAGTCAGCTGCTACAGTGATAGTTTCTCTTGTGTTAGTTAGGGAAAGTATATTTCATAAGAGTAATAACTGCAAAATATTAAGTGCAGAAAACTGATCTGAGGGCAGGAGATAAAGGCTCAGCAATTAGACTACTTACTTCTCTATTATGAAGACCCACTTAACTGGTCACTCTGGTGTACACAAAGTTACAAAGACAGAGATAGACATACACATTAAATAAATGTTTTTTAAAAAGAAATATGATTTTGTCAGGGTTTTAAACTGCCAAGCTTATTTTCTCCTCTCAGTTGTCTCTTTATTCACTGTAATTCTCTTTCTCTCCATTTTTATTTTCTTTCTTATTGTATTATCTTCTTGTTTGTCTCTCATTTGTAATCACTACAAAAGAGAAATTATGAGAAGTTAGTGGTATTTTTATTTTCTAATGGACACCAGTTCTTGGATTGTGGATGTGGTTCAAGGGGCAGATCAGTTTCCAAACATGAAAGAGGCTCTGAAATCCTTCTTCAATAATGACAAATATAAAAGTAAAATGAAACAATGTTGCCATTTCCTATAAAGATCAAAAGCATAAAAAGAAGTTTATCTTAAAAATAGAGCAAGGCATTTCCTTCAGGATAGTTTTGCAAAATGCAACGTACATTAGAACTTTGCCTTTTCTGCAATATGCAGAAGTTTAGTTTTCAATTTTAAGATGCACATTTACTGAAAATCTAGTAGTAACAGATATAATGGGAATGCTGACTAGATCACAAATGTTCCCCCCAGTAAGATGCAGATATGATATCAGAGTTTCCTCAACTGTGGGTCACTGCCAAGTGCAGCATACACTTCATCCTGCAACGTAGATCCATTAAAAGATAATGAACAGGCTTTGCTCTTATAATGATGATCATCATTTCACAATAAACATTACAGTAAGAAAGCAGAGTATAGACTTCCAAGGATTATATCAAGAAGCACTTTGCATTTTGATAATTTGCCACCAGAAATTTAAGACTGTTACAGTATAATGTCATTGCTCTTTTCAGGGTTGCCTTTGTAACTTCAGGTGTAGGACAGCATATACAATCCACATGCACTCACAGATTTTATATGCATATTCAGAACATTTCTCCTTGTTTTCATATATCCCTATGCTTTTCATAATGACATATGTATTCTCCACACAAGCACATAACAAACTCATCTTAAAAATACTGAATAGCTAAGGCAGTTTGGAATCTTGTCTCTTTGATTCTTTGAGCTTAGTTTTATTTTCATGACTAAAAGAAACTTTTTTTCCTCACCAATCCTCATTTTAAATATTACTCTAAATGTTGACATTGAATGAGTTCTTAAAATTAATGTGTGTTCTATATGGTTAAATTCCACTAATATATACTAATTGTGAACATAACTGATTCATGTGAAAATTTATGGATATTATGGTCATCCCTGAAAACATATATATATAGGTAACATTATACATACTGAATAGAATATATTTAGGGATATATATGTATAAATATATATTTATAATATAACTTTATAAATGTATAAATATATAAGTTTATAAATGTACAAATATGCAAATTTATGCATGCAATGGCAATTAGTGGATTAAAGAGGTCATGAATTTAAAGGAGAGTGGTATGAGTGAGGACTTGGAGGGAGTAATGAGAAAGGAGCGGTGCTGTGATTATATTAAAATCTCAAAATAAAGAAAATTTAAAATTACATACGCTATATATTTTAGTCTAGTTTTCTTTAGAGAGAAAGTTACTGCGTGAAGATTAGCTACATCTCATGGATCTTTTATATTGATTGTTTTTTTGACATTGAAGTGCCTTCTGAGACCTTCTGTGGGTCTGACTCTTTCTGCTACCAATGGTCATCAGAAGGCAAAGGAGTAACCTTAAATTGTCTATTGTAAGGGTAAAGAAACTCTTAAAAATTTCAAAATGGATGGGTTCTCTACAAATAATTATTATTTTTAGCAACACATGGTTGTATAAAACATTCCTTTTTTACAGTACATGCTGATAAAATAAAGTTGTGCTTTGAAAAGTATAAACTTTCCTATCTCTTCTGTTTTCTTGGTCTGTCAGTAGCTGTATACTCTTTAACTTCACCCACTGGTTATGAAAAAGCCATTAATATCTCTATAGAAAACTATGTCCTTCACACAGCTTTTGAATATAAGAATAACACTGGAACAATATTTGACTTAACTTGTGATCTGCAGCTAAATGAATGATTTATATTGCAGCAACTATTTGCTTCTGTATTCTACTTTGCTCCTTTTTATATAATAATTACTGAAAGTTATAAAAAAAAAAACCCGAAAGTGTAGGTTAGAAATAACTGCTTAACATAAAAAAGTCCCAGATTCATTCTCCCGAACTAGTCCCTCAAAAAGAAATAAGAGTTTTAAAAGAAACTACCCCATTTTTATTCATGAATTACAATTATTCATTGACTACTTGTTAGGATTATAAGGCAAAGAACCTTAGTGGTGTTTACAGTACTCTAATTACATTGTAACTGGATAAAATGGATTTATTATGATCAAAAGATGTAACATTATTTAGTTTTGAAAGCTTTTATAATATTACCTTATTGGAATTCAGTCAGATAGCTTATTTTAATTAAAAACCATGAAAGACTGAAGAGAATATCATTATAGCAAATGATAAATTAATCCAATGAAAGGAAGACCATTCTAGTTCCTGTACTCCTTATGCTTACAAATCAGGACGGACAGATGAAAAAGCATCTGAAAGTTTACAAATCATGTAAACTGTTCAGAAAATAGTTTATCTTTCATGCCACTTTAACATGCCACATTAGAGGTGATTGATTGACTGTTGATTCCACCATGTGCGAATCTTAGCCCTTCTGTCTTTATGACTGTTGTTGAGCAGGTATCAAGGAGCCTGTTTGTCCCAGTGAATTTCTGAGGCAGACAAAAGCAGCAACATTCCCTCCAAAAGTCTTTCCTAGCTTTGTACTCCACTTGTGGGGAAAGCTTTTATGAAAATGCCCCTTGCCTTGAGACACTGAACTTCTGCCACATCTTGTAATCAAGTCAATAACATGCCTGAAACTGCTGTACTGGATGTGATCCCTTGCTGTGTATACAGTCCACTTAAGTTTAACATTCCTTTAGGAAAGCAATGGGGGGAAAAGCAGAAGAAGTGGAAGAATCAGAAGGAAGAGAAAGAGAAGGCAGAGGAGGAAAGGAGGAGAGGAGGAGGGGGGGGGGGGGAGGGGGAGGGGAAGGGGAAGGGGAAGGGGAAGAAGAAAGGAGGAGGAGGACGAAAAGTAAACAATATAACCAACCTTACTATTCCTTGAATTCCCCATGATCAGCCTTTAAGACTATGCTAAATGCATAGCTTTACTATTAAACTAATGTTCTCCTCCATCACCCTGACACAGAACAGTGTGTGTGTGTGTGTGTGTGTGTGTGTGTGTGTGTGTGTGTGTGTTGTGGTAATCATTTACTAAAAGTAGCCAACAGGCTGAAAGCAACCTTCATTAAAGACAACAAATATCACATAAATATTGGAAGCACATGTGGATGTAAGTAGACAACATCTGTTTGTGATTTCAAGTGCTACCCTGGAGTCAGTAAAGTATCTTCCATCCTTATAAAACTCTGGTAGATGATTTTGAATCAGGGATTGCTTTTTGTCTAAATTACTTCAAGAAGAAGATTTTTTTCATTCCTTAATGTCTTGTCAACATAGAGCATATAAAATGCTAAATATTTGTAGGTTATTCAACTGTAAGGGTAGAAATGGAACAAGGACTCTTTAAGAATGTTCCATGGTGTCTCCAATGAATCTAGTATAACATTGATTCTGAACTATCAATGTATAAAAATGATTATTTGAATCATGTCTGTGGCTTCAGATTAATAATATTAATATTAATATTTAGATCTGAGTTCTAAAGATCAATGTACAACTTAAAGATGACCAGCATTGATTAAAGTAGAATGTAGTGTACTCAATCATCCACATAATGACCCTTTTGTTATTGAATGTGTTTTATTGTATCATGCCATTCAACCAGATAGCATGGAAATCAAACTATAAAAGCAAACTAAAACAGAATCTCATAGTTAAGACATTATTTTGGTTCTTATGATCATCACCATTACATCCCTTTCTTTACAATTAGACTTTTGCAAATCCTATAGAGAATCTTTTCAAAAAAATCTATACATCTTCTTACACTACATTAAATAAATGACCTATAGAAAATTTCTGTACTAAAATAAATTCATGTAAGATTTCTTACTCTATTATCTTTTCTTTTGATTTAAGATACAGTATTAGCCTCAGATCTTTTAACTATTCTCTTTGTTTCATAAACATATTTATCCTACTCCTTTAATGGTGAAGTTTAAGTTACTGCTTTATTTATATACCTTACCATAATATTAAAAATTTATGTTTTCTGTAAATTAAAAAATATCTATAGTCAGGGCTGTTGAGAGAGCTAAGCAGTTAAGAGAGTTTACTTCTCTTCCATAGGACCCAAGTTTACTACCCAGGACATGGTGGCTTACAACTCACAACTGCCTTTAAGTCCAGCTTCAGAGGATCTTTTACCCATATCTGGTTTGGGTATCAATCACCGCAAATATCTCACACACACACACACACACACACACACACACACACACACACACACACGCATAAGTAAATAAATAAATAAATAAATAGATAAATAAATAAATAAATAAATAAAAAACAAATCTTTAAAGTTCTTTTAAAAAATATTACACTTAAAACTGACAACATCTTTTTCAAAACTACGAAGGGATTTGATGAAACTACTTAGTGATTATTTAGGATTACATTACACCAGTTTTTTGTGCTTCAGATTGTGCTATATTTTTTTTTCTGTACTAGGATTCAATTTGGACACTTAATTCATACTTCCTTTTATTTATATTACAAAAATATTATCAGTATCTACAGGATGTATATGTAACATTATACTTAGTATCCCAACTATTATACATAGATTTGATATGATGGAATAAAAGAACATACCAAACAAACCCCATTAACATGAGGGAAGACTGGAGGGGTGGGAGGAGAAAAGAGGGGGATCTGTGATTGGTATGTAAAATGAATAAAAATTTTCTTAATAAATACAACTTTAAACATAAGGATGCCTCATAATTCTAAAGCAAAAATTTACTATATAAAAAGAAAAGTCAGTGAGTTTACAAAGAATAGGAGAAGAACGCATACTCAGTGAAGTATTCAAATCAATGTCTCAGACAAATGCTGACCTTTAGGCTATACATTCTCAATGAAGGGCATGACCCACACCTCAACCAAATTCATTAAAGCAAACACTGAGCTAGAGAGCTTCTATCTTTAACTTGTCTAAGATCACAAAGATGTGATGAGTTTGATCACAATGACCTGAGTTTGATTACCAACAATCATGTATAAGTGGAAGACGAGAACTAACTCCACAGATTTGTCCTCTGACTTCCATGTTGGGGGTCTCCCATTAGGGACCCCATTTAATGCTCTGGTCTCACTCCTCCTATTCCAAATTACTCCCCTCAGAAAGCCAGGCAAAAGCCAGCCCCTCCCTGGGGCTACTCAAGACCACACATGCAGGCTATATAAGACCTGGTAGCTATATTTGCAGTGTGACACTTACCCTTCCTTTCCAAGGGTCACCCAAGTTTGCTTTGCTGTGTTCATTAAACATGGATTTATTAATTTGGCTTGATGCTTGATTGGCTTATTACAACAGCAGTGTTGGATATTCAGCAACCAGGGATTCAGAATTTATTACTCCCAAAAGAATTGTGGCATGCATATGTCTGCCAACACATCCCTACACATCACACACACAAACACACACACACACACACACACACACACACACACACACACACTTACATTTAAAATTTAGCCTAATGAGAGATAAAAATATAACTTTTGTGTAATGTTGTAGAACCCATAGATTTTTGTTGGCTTCTCAAAAATTAGGATATATAATTTGACCAGAATAAGTGGATGAATTTTTGTCTGATGTAATTATTTAGCAAGATCTATCAATTTTCATAATATGTTGACCACAGCCATGAGAAATCAAACACAATTTCATATAGAGCTCAACAGGCAAAGAACTTTCTGCTGCATTTAAGCTAATAGAAAAAATTGCAGAGGAATAATTTAAAAATATAGGTTGATACAGGACAAAAAAGTAACAATAGAATAGAATGTTCCAGAATTATAGTGAATAGCATCCAGTTATCCTCAGAGTTGCACTACAATTTCTAAGATAAAACTATTGCATAGAAAGTAAAGCTTAGAAATTGATTATCATTCAAAAACTGTGACAGTATGATTCTCATGTGAAGCCAATTGAGTTCTATTAAAATATCAGAAACTTCCAGGAAAGATGAATGCCTTTAATGCATACATTCTAAAGATTAAATGAACCAAGGATAAGTTGAAAATTTTGAAAATGTATTTACATGCATAATCCACCATTTATGAGCAAATAAGCTAGTTCTTAAATATTTAAAATTTTTCCTTTTCTAGTGATCATTGAATTAAGAAATCTAAAATGCTAAGTCTGTTTAACTTAAAGTTGCAGCAAAACTAATTCCAATAATGAAACAACCCATTACAGCAAGTCTTTGAATTATTAGAGGATTTTCAGATAATTTCTTGTGACTGCAAACAAGATAATCATAGAAGTATGTATATCAAGTAGCCCATTCTTCAAACACTAGTGGTCATGCATATTCAACAGAATGCAAATATTGACTTTTCTGATAGCAGTAGAACAGATTGAAAAGGTGTCTGATGGGAAATTATAATCGTTCTGTAAAATATGGCAATGACCTTCATACCCCCTAAGCCAAGTGTATTATACTTGAACAATTCCAGTAACTTAAGAAATAAAACACATATCTAGAAAAAGGTAGTCTGCCCCAGGACAAGAAAGGCTGCAGAGAAAAAGAAAAAGCAAGCCTAGTGTCCGAAAATGGTCCTGAGGGTGGTTCTGCAAGAGAGATCTTCAAGTTGTAAGTGACAAAATGAGAAAGCAGTACAAGAAAAGCCTCCCCGCTTTACATATAAAGGGAAGATAATGAGAAATGTCAGCAACTGTCTACCAAGTGCTGCCATCTGTATACCCCTGAAATATAACACTCAATTTCTACTTAACTATTTATTAGGTGTGTAGCAGGAGTCTTAAAGAGTCTTATTAATAAAATCAAACCTAAGCCAGGTATTGGGGTGAACACTGGAAGATCAGAGAGACAGAGTAAGCCACAGCTATCTCACCTAGCCGGATCCTCAGCTGGTCTTGTTTCCTCAGACTGGAGGCCTCTGAGTCCTCATCCAGAATGGGTCTCAGCTGAACTGCTGCTAGAAGCCTGAAAGCTTAACCAGCCACATGCTTCTCCAGGCCAAAGGCTTCTCCAGGCCAAAGGCCTCTAGTTTCTGGTCCTCACGCCTTATATACCTTTCTGCTTTCTACCACCACTCCCTGGGATTAAAGGCTGGCTTTCTGGGATTAAAGGCGTGGGTCACCATGCTTGGGTGTATCCTTGAACACATGAATTTCTGCCTCTGGAATGCTAGGATTAAAGGCGTATGCTACCACTGCCTAACCTCTGTTTCATATTGTGGCTATTCTGTCTCTGACCCCAGATAAGTTTATTAAGGTACACAATATTTTGGGGAACACAATACCACCACATAGGTGTTTTAAGGGACAAAATAAAAACCTCCATTAATGAGAAAAGGAGATAAGAATTAGTCAGATCCAGCAGGAAAGCCAAGCAGCACATGTGAGAATGCAAAGAGCTTTCCCTCTGGGTACATCATTGTCTGTTACAGGAGCCTGGGGCTGTACTTCATGAGGTGTCTGGATCTAACAGGAGGCACCTGGACACTGTGAGATTGAAACAAATGGGCTGTTCACTCATTACCCTCACCATATTTCACACATGTTTTTGCTTTAAGCTCTTAGAAGGTTCAAAGATTAGCATCCTCGGCGTACCTATCAGGAGACCCCCACCTTTGAATCCACACTGAAGTCAATGTAGGGGCTTTAACCCCTCTCAATTCTTCACCTTTGAATCAATACTGAAGACAATGGAGGAGGTCTCCACCCCTCTCAATTCACCACCTTTGAATCAATACTAATCTTCTGTCCAATCCTACCCTCTTTGAGTCATGAATTTCGTTCTTTGAATTTGGAATAAAAGAACCCACTGGTTCAAAGACTTTTAGTAGTCTGCGTTTTATGACCCTAGCCCCCCAAATTTATGCTTGCAATGAAAAGGGGATAGGCTTATGTTGAACTTGACACCCCAAAATTTACCATATCACTAGAACCATTGATTTTATTTTCATGATTTTTATTTCATAAACACAGACTTATTAAGCTTTAAGCACAAGGCAAAAGCAGAGCTACAGAATCAAGTTTTAATGCCAAGAGAACTGACCTTAACTTTTATGCAGGTTTCTCACCACATTAATAATAGATGATACTTATTAAATTAGTAAACCAGTAAATACAATAAAAGAAGCCAATCTTATTAAAAGGTTCCATATGACAATTATACTCTCATTATATACTCTGTAAAAATTAGGGGACAGAAAATAGATAAATGTTTTTAAAAGGTTGAGAGGAGAAAGAAAAGTTTTGTCTAAAAGAATATACATTTGAAAATATATGTAGGGGATGGATCTTTTTAGTATCCTGGCATTCATGATGATTACAGGAAGTTTAATAGATATTTAAACTCACATAGCTATACTCCAAAATGGAATATTTAATAAATATATGTTCATATGGATATATACACAGTATGTAGCTATATATTTGGCTATGTTGGTGACTGTTGCATGTATGAATATATTGCCAGAACTCTCAGACCCTTTAAACAGTGTTGTGAGATGTTCTGTATGTTAAATGTGTTGTTCTTATTGGTTAATAAATAAAACACTGATTGGCCAGTAGCCAGGCAGGAAGTATAGGCGGGACAAGGAGAGAGGAGAATTTGGGAAAGTGAAAGGCTGAGGCAGAGAGACACTGCCAGCCGCCGCCATGAAAAGTGAGATGTAAGGTACCAGTAAGCCACGAGCCACATGGCAAGGAATAGATTTATAGAAATGGGTTAATTTAAGATATAAAAACAGTTAACAAGAAGCCTGCCATGGCCATACAGTTTGTAAGCAATATAAGTCTCTGTGTTTACTTGGTTGGGTCTGAGTGGCTGTGGGACCGGTGGGTGACAGAGATTTGTCCTGACTGTGGGCCAGGCAGAAAAACTCTAGCTACATATGGCACCCAACGTGGGGCAAGAGTTTCCACCGAAAACCTAAAAAAAAAGATTCTAAAACGGAGCTAAAAACAGCTTCCTAGTTGTCTTTCTCAAGTTAGCGGCAGCCTGCAGGTTGTGCTACTCTACAGCTGAGTGTGTGACCTTAAGACAGAGTACTGGACTACCACCCCTGAGGCCTAAAGTTCGACACCATCTAGCTACAGAGCAGAATCACATATCCAAAGAATTGTTCTAAAAGTTGTGTCAAGTAAATTTAGATATATGGTAAGTAACTGTAGGGAAATGATTTCCAACAATTTAAATTAAGTTTTATTTCATGGATTTTAAGGTAACTAACCTTGTTGATTCTGATTTGGAAAAGTCAACTTTGTACCTCACCTTGAAGATTCCTATGAGTGTTTTCACGAGATAAACACAATGTAATGTATTATGAAAATAAGCCAAAATGTAAGCAATGTGTCTTCTCTATCAAAACATCCTCAAAATAAAAGCTAAGCAATCTTCCATTTGGGTTTGCTTTTCAGTTGTATTTTCAATAAAGTGGAAACTGTTATAATTTCATAAATTAAAAAGAAAAGATTAAGCTATGCTATGGGTATACAGGATGACTCAGGAGGTAAACTCACATGTGGCTGAACAATTCTCAGAACCTGAACCTGTTTCTGAAACCCACATAAAGATGGAAGGAAAGAACCTAGCCCACAAAGATGTTCTCTTCCCTCTCCATCCATGCCATAGCACATATGTCTGCACAAGCACAGCAAACACACACACACACACACACACACACACACACACGCCCACACCCACACACGCCCACACACACACACACACACAGAGGCATGAACACATAAAATGTTAAATTTTAATAATTTTAAATATAAATTATTTAAAGATAAACTTATGTGGTGGAATGAATATATTTTATGGAGATGTTTGTACACCACTAAGGCTATCACACTAGCGAAACAGTGGACCCAAAGAGCTGAAATTGCTTGTGAAATCTCATGCTGTTAAAAGAAAAACCCTAAAGCCTAGACTAGGCACAGAGCAAATTTTTCTTTTGGACATAAATTTACAATGTGCTAGCCCACTGTACAGAAGATGCAATGGAGGGTCAGTGACTGGTGGGGAGATCACAACTTGACCAGTGATATATATATCCTGAAGATGGACTTGGGGGGACTTTGGATCTTTTATGTCACTTTTCTCAGTGTGGCCACACTGAATAAATCTTTCCCTATTCTTCAGTGTCACTTTGGTTTGCTGGGTCATACAACAGCTCATGAAGGATGTGTGGTTGAACTTGACTTTTTGGGGAACAGAGTGTGACCACAAGTCCAGGAACACTACTTCTAAAGATGATATATATTGATAAAGTTAAGACAGTAGCAAAAATGAAAATACAATAAAATTTGCTAGGTATTCTCATAAAATGTTAACATTTAGGCACATAAATTACATTCCCACCTTATGCAATATTCTCAGTGTAAGCCATTAAGAAAGCACAGTGTCATATACAGTTCAAGGATATCTGGAAGCTGACAGTAATGTGACAAAGGAAGACATTTCAATACTTTCTGCAGGTAGAGTTTTTGCTCTTTTTTGAGTAATATTTTCATCCTACATCCCTATGAATCACCATAATGTCATGTAAAGATGATCCAAATGAACACCATCTTCTGAATTATTTTTTTTTTGTAAAAGAAATGTGGAAGAGTCAATGCACATAGGTTTGAGTTACATGGCACATGCCTACCCTGCCTAGGTGGAAGGCATATATACCCAAGTTTATGTCTCTCCTCAGCTAAAGAACAAAGTGCAACAGCTTCTACACAGTTATTAATACTGAGTTTGCATATCTAAGCAAATGGAAATATTCTTGGAAAAAAATGTTTCCATACATAGACCAAATTCCAGCACTAATTTCACATCAAAATTTATTATAATGTTATTGATTCTTAAATATGGTTATGGTGTAAAATTGAAAGAGCTATTATGATTTTCATCCTGGAAATACCATATTTTAATTTTAAATTATTTTGTATTTCTTTTTAATGTAAATTAATTCACATAACTCACTGGCTTTTCTAGCATCTTGATAATGGCTGTCATTTTATAATTTGCATCAATTTTTTTTTATACCTGGGATAATCAAACTTTGAAAAATCAAAACAGCACTTAAATACTGAAGAATTAAGAAATGAAAAAATGCCAGTCAGGCAATTCCCCTCTCTATCTCCTTTATCTCTTCATCACTAGTATTTTTGATGGAAAAATGTGATGGGAAATGTGTAGATAATATTTTAAGACATAAGTATAATACAAGCACTGTAGCATGAATCTAAGAAGGTCTTATTAATAAAATCAAACCTGAGCCAGTTATTGGGGTGAACACTGGAAGGTCAGAGAGACAGAATAAGCCACAGCTATCTCACCTCGCTGAATCCTCAGCTGGTCTTGTTTCCTCAGACTGGAGGCCTCTGAGTCTTCATCCAGAATGGGTCTCAGCTGAACTGCTGCTAGAAGCCTGAAAGCTTAACCAGGCCAAATGCTTCTCCAGGCCAAATGCTTCTCCAGGCCAAAGGCTTCTCCAGGCCAAAGGCTTCTCCCGGCCAAAGGCCTCTCCAGGCCAAAGGCCTCTAGTTTCTGATCCTCACGCCTTATATACCTTTCTGCTTTCTACCACCACTCCCTGGGATTGAAGGCGTGCTTTCTGGGATTAAAGGCGTGGGTCACCACGCCTGGCTGTTTCCCATGTGGCCTTGAACTCACAGAGATCCAGAGGGATTTCTGTCTCTGGAATGCTAGGATTAAAGGCGTATGCTACCACTGCCTAACCTCTGTTTCATATTGTGGCTGTTCTGTCTCTGACCCCAGATAAGTTTATTAAGGTACACAATATTTGGGGGAACACAATACTACCACATTAATATAACATTATTAATTGAATAAAATTATCTACCTATGATGCATTATGTGCCAAGAAATATGCCTGAGACAGGATATGCAGCAGTGACTGAGCCTATGTCTCCAGGAGACAGCAAGTAGGATAATTTTGGTATAAAGTAAAATGACTATGATCCAAGAAAAGGCAGAGGGTAGGAAGGCATAAGAGAATGGAGGATTTTAGTTATAAGTAGGAGAGTCAGAATAGTGCTTTCATAGAAGGTGGCCTTCAGCTTTAAATCTGTAAAATCAATCTGAGAAACAAGTCTTTCACTGTGAGCGTGACTCAGATGCATAAGCTGTTACATGTAATTTTACTATATTAAAATGAAAACCTTCCTTTTTTATAAGATAGAAAAGAGGCGGTCCTGTGGGGTAGTCTTTCTGTACACTTTGAACATGTGTTGCTACCATTGGTTAATAAAGAAGCTGCTATGGCCTCTGGCAAGGCAGAATAGAGCCAGGCAGGGAATCCAAGGAGAGAGAGAAAGAGAAGAAGGCAGAGTCAGGGAAGATGCTGAGTTCTGCCAGGGGAGCAAGATGTAATGGAGCATAGGTTACATCACGAAGCCACATGGCAAAACATAGATTAATAGAAGTGGGTTGAATTAAGTTGTAAGAGCTAGTTAACTATAAGGCTGAGCCACAGGTCAAACAGTTTGTAATTGATATAAGCCTGAGTGTTTACTTGGGACCAAGGGACTGTGGGACACAGGAAAACTTCTGTCTACAATAAGCCACAGGAGAGGAACTCAGCAACAAAAAAAAAAAGATACTTGTGGTTTGTATTTAATGCAACAGGTTTTGCAATACCTAAGATATGGAATTGTCTTAGTTGTCAACCAACAGATGAATAAAGTTAATCGTATATCTTAATAAATCCTTGATATCCTTTTAACAGATTCTCATGGCTTTGCTTGCAAGTATGAATTCACTTACAGAAGTCTGAATTGCATTTCACCTTTGCTCAAATTTTAACTGTAGTATAAATGATTCAAAAATCAATGGGAAAAACAATAATCTTACGCTTTGGGTGTATGTTGATGACAGGGAGTTTTCAAACCACAGTTCAGGGCGTAGGTTCAGAAAGCCTTTTATTTTTTTATTTTTTTTCAAAATCTCACTACGTAGCCTTGACTGGAAATCATTATGTACATAGACCAGGCTCTCCTCTAGTCACAGAGACCTACAAGAGATACCTGCTTCTGCTTCTAGAGTTCTAGAATTAAAGCTATATTTCACCATACCTGCGCAAAGGTGATTTTTCTATTAGAGATTTTAGTCATCTGTACACTTTGCAGGAAGGGGAAGTTGAGGCAAGTAAAACCTAATACAATATTATGCTTGCCTAGTTTTCAGCTTTAGTCATAGGTTGTTGCCTGGGTATATTTGTCTAATTAGAAATATATAATTGGAGATCAGCCCTTTGTCAGATGTGGGGTTGGTAAAGATCTTTTCCCATTCTGTAAGCTGCCATTTTGTCTTATTGACCATGTCCTTTTCTTTATTAAAGCTTCTCAGTTTCAGGAGAACCCATTTAATAATTATTGCTCTCAGTGTCTGTGTTATATATTTAGGAAGTGGTCTCCTGTGCCAATGCGTTCAAGGCTACTTCTGACTTTTCTCTTCTCCAGATCAGTGTTACTGGGTTTATGTTGAGGTCTTTGATCCATGTGGACTTGAGTTTTGTGCATGGGGATAGATATGGATAGATTTGCATTCTTCTACATGCCCACATCCAGTTATGGCAACACCATTTGTTGAAGATGCTTTCTTTTTCCAATGTACAATTTGGGCTTCTTTGTGAAAAATCATGTGTTCACCAAACCAAATTAGTGGGAACTCATGAAATTTAGACCAACACCTGTGGAGCCTCTGTGGTACTGGACTAGGCCCTCTGCATGGTGTGACAGTTTTGTAGCTTGATCTGCTTAAGGGGCCCCCTTGCAGTAGGATCAGAATACATCCCTGATACATGAGCTGGTATTTTGGAGCCCACTACTTATGGTGAGACAACTCACACAGCCTTGAGGCAGGGGGAGGGGCTTGGACCTGCCTCTACTGAATGTACCAGGTTCTACTGACTCCCCATAGGAGGTCTCACCTTCTTGTAGGAGGGAATTGGGGGGTGGGTTGATGAAGGGAGACTTGATGGGTAGGAGGAGGGAAGAGGAGGAACTGTGATTGATATGTAAAATGAATAAAAAAATTCTTAATAAAAATCAGTGTTCATATATATGTGGATTAATCTCAGGGTCATCAATTTAATTCCACTGAGCCATGTATCTGTCTTTATGCCAATACTAAGCTGTTTTATTACTATAACTCTATAGTAGAGCTTGAAGTCAGGGATGGTGATGCCTCCAGAAGTTCCTTTATTATACAGGATTGTTTTAGCTATCTTGGGTTTTTTGTTTTTTCATATAAAGTTGAGTATTGTTCTTTCTAGGTCTGTGAAGAATTGTGTTGAGATTTTGATGGGGATTGAATTGAATAATCAATAGATTTCTTTTGCTAAGATTGCCATTTTTACTATGTTGCTCCTACTTATCCAAGAGTATGGGAGATCTTTCCATTTTCTAATATCTTCTTCAACTTCTTCAAAAACTGACAGTTCTTGTCATACAGTTCTTTCACTTGTTTGGTTAGAGTTACCCCCAAAATGTTTTATGTTAATTGTGGTTATTGTAAAGGGTGATGTTTCTCTGATTTCTATCTCAGCCTGTTTATCATTTGTATATAGGAAGGCTACTAATTTTTTTTGAGTTAATCTTGTATACTGCCACATTACTGGAGGTGTTTATCAGCTGTAGGATTTCCCTGGAAGAATTTTTGGGGTCACTTACATATACTATCATACCATCTGCAAATAGTCAAAGTTTGACTTCTTCCTATAAAGAACTCAAATAACTAAATATCAAAATACCAAATAATCCAATTTTAAAAATGGGGTACAGACCTAAACAGGGAATTCTCAACAGAAGACTCTCAAATTGTTGAAAGACATTTAAGGAATCACTCAACATCCCTAGCCATCAGGGAAATGCAAATCAAAACAACTCTGAGATTTCATCTTACAGCTGTCAGAATGGCTAAGATCAAAAACACTGATGATAGCTTATGTTGGAGAGGATGTGGAGAAAGGGGAACACTCCTCCACTGTTAGTAGGAGTGCAATCTTGTACAACCACTCTGAAAATCAGTATGGCAGTTTCTCAGTAAATTGGGAACCAACCTACCTCAAGACCCAGCAAGACCATTCTTGGGTATATACTGAAAAGATACTCAACCATACCACAAGGACACTTGTTCAACTATGTTCATAGTAGTATTATGTGTAATAGCCAGAACCTGGAAACAAACTAGATGCTCCTCAACTGAAGAATGGATAAAGAAAATGTGGTACATTTACAAAATGGGGTATTACTCGACAGTAAAAATCAATGACATCATAATCTCTGTGTTCACATGTCCCTTTGAGTGACTGTCCCTTGCTAAACAAATGAACTTGTAGAACATACTCTATTTGAATAAAAAATTATTCGCTTTTACAAAATTCAGAAACTTCCAGCCACCTTAAAGTCATTTACAATATACATTCCTTTCCTTGCATACACATACCCTGCAGACCAGAAATATACTCTTCAAGATTCTAACCATTTCCTTTGACATGTGATCATCCACAGAAATTAGTTGCCTGCCTTTTTTTTTTCAAAATTCTTGTTTTATAAATCTCACAAAAGAGCCATAGTTCAATAATATTCCATTGCTTAGATTTTGAGTCTTTTCTTTCTCAAAATTAGCAAATGATACTTCATCTATGAAATCAAAATCTTACTCTGAGAGAAGCAACAACAACATACTGGGAAATAATTTTGTGAATTCAAATGTGTAAAGATAATGTAAAGAAGCTCTCTTAGGATTTATCTTTAAATAAAATAATTTTTAACAATCTAATTGCTTAGGAGGAAAACTAGAAAAAAAGTTGTACTCTAAATCTGTACTTCGATATTGTTGCCCCAAGCAAATACATTCAAAAATGAATGTAGTTTTGTTTTGTAGAAAACTTGACTTCGTGGTCATACGCTTGAACATATCCCTAGTTCCTGCTGCCAAGTGATTTGCCTAAGAGCCACCTCATCATGGCGATGGGAAATATCCTTTAAGGATATTGCACAACCAATGAGCTATTCCAAACCGCATTCCAGCATGTCAGCTGATTACCGCTACATCAAATAAACAGGCAAAATTTCCCACAGGCTACATCATCCATGGTAGGCATTGAGCAAAAGCACATACACAAAATACTAAAATTTGAAAAATAAAAGTAATAATAATTACACTTACTTAACTATTAAAAATTATATCCTTTTATCAAATTATTGTACCCTGTAATACACATAAGTATTGTAAATTAAAAAAAATTAATTAGATAAAATAGATTTTAAAAAGACAAACGGAAAAAGCATTTGAAGATACTGTGTATTTCTATCAGAATACTTTTATGAAAAAAACTTAATTGCTATATCATTTCTGAAATATTAAGAACAGAAAAAAAAGAATAAAATGTCTCAGGGGAAATCAATGGCAAATTAAAATGGATAAACTACAGAAAAAAATTTTAGGAAGCATCATGAATTAAAGAAAGGAAGGAGTACTTAGATTGAAAATACTGGCATCCATTCATAATCAAGCATTTTATGTATAGTCTGAGAAATAATTCAAATTACCCACACTATTGGGATATTTGTAATCAGCAACAATTGAAATAATGTACCCGCAAAGATTCATAACCACATAGTATATCCTCTAGAGTAATCAGCCTCATGACCAGCAAACTATAATGAATCTTTCAGAATGAAGTGAACACTGGCTAAAACACTGATTATATGAAAATCAAAGATGCTTTTGGAGATGTCTGAAATAATATAAATGGTAACAAAAGATCCATACCTGAATTTGCTACTGTGTTAAAATAAGAAAATATATTGGGATAGTGATATTTACTTGTAGAGCACTTGCAAAATATACTTGAGGACTTAGGTTTAATGCCTGGTATGTGCACACACACACACACACACACACACACACACACACACACACACATACACACACACAGAGAGGGGGGAGGGAGGGAGAGAGAGACTCAACTTGTGCTAAGAGAGAGTTTCAGAATATACATGGTTTTAAGATTGCTTTTAAAAAGCAGATATTGCTCAAATAACTATGAGATGCAACAAGAATTATGTTCAAGGAACAAGGTAACAAAACTACTATTATTACATTTCCTGTCCTTAGATATACTCATGTTTTAATTGGGACTATTCAATAAAGACATGAATTTAATTTATTTTCACACTGAAGAAATTTGTACTCAATTTTAAAGAAAAATAGGAAATCATAAAATTTCATGTAATTGATTTTATATATATCTATATGGGCTAGAAACAATGACCCAAAGTGAAGCAATGCAACCCCCCCAAAAAAACATTTAATCTTTTATCTTATATGTGGATGTTAGCATTTATCTTTCAAATAAGTGTGTTTCTTTTAGACTATCCATAGAGATTAAGTAACTAGGAAGGTAGCAGGGATTATGAAGGACTATTCCAATAAGAGTGCTATAGAATATAAGTTATAAAAGGATATAAAAGAAATTAAAACAGGATTAAGTGGAACAGAAAACAGAAGGATAAAGTATAGGGGGAAGTCTAGGAAGTGACAACTAACACTAAAGGCCTTTCAAAAAACCATGTACACACCTACTACAATAGATTTCTAAAATGGATACATATGTAAAAGTCTTTGCTGGGCGGTGGTGGCGCACGCCTTTAATCCCAGCACTCGGGAGGCAGAGGCAGGCGGATCTCTGTGAGTTCGAGGCCAGCCTGGTCTACCAAGTGAGTTCCAGGAAAGGCGCAAAGCTACACAGAGAAACCCTGTCTCGAAAAACCAAAAAAAAAAAAAAAAAAAAAGTGTGTCTTTTATGGATATTTTTTATTTGTGTAGAAATGTGATTTTATTTGTATGTTATTAAATAAGTTTTGCCTGGAGATCAGAGGTCATAGCGAGCCAGGGACAGCAGAGTCAGGCAGTGGTAGCACACGCCCTTAATCCGATCACATGGCAGACAGAGTGTCTGTGTGGTCAAAGACACAGACAAGCGTGGTGACATGAATTTTTTATCCCAGTACCAACCATACAGACCTGGAGTTCTCTATAGACAGGCAGTGACGAGGAAGTCATGTGGTTGGGTTTAGAGCCAATGAGAAGGAAGAACAGAAAGGCAATAAAAAGATAAGTCAGATAGGAAGAAACTCTCTCAGGGGAAGTGACAGTGGCAAGTGGTAAGCTAGAGGTAGTCGTGGCTCTTGCTCTGATCTCTTTGGCTATTAACTCTGTATTTGGCTCTCTTCTTCTTATTTAATAAGACTGTTTAGAATTTCATCTATACTCTTTAATTGGAGTTATAAAATGGAGGATACATTATCCCTTTTAGATGTTATATACTACCAAATAAAACCCTCAGTACCAGGAATAGGTTACATCTTTCTGAGACATTGGCCAAAGTGCTCCAATAGACCCCCAAACATTACAAGATAGTGCCAAGGCTTAGGGAGGTATGCAGAAGAGAAAGCAGAAAGCCTGTAAGAGGAAGAGATGCAAAATGACTTAAATGAAACAGTGTCCAGATAAAGCAGGACTGATGTACGTATGAATTAACACAGACTGTTACTATTAGATATCTGCATAGGTTCAAAACAGACAAAATTCCAGAACAGAGATGAGAAAGTGCTAGCCAAGACTTAGTCATTGATTCTAAGAGAGAGAAAATCAGTTTTCTTCCATAGAGTGGCATTGTTTATACCAACCATATTCCAGGGCATATTCAGAAATGTTGGTCAACATATGTGAAACTCCATGTTTGTTTGGTTTGTTGTTTGGTTTTTGTGTGTATGCTTTCTTCACCTTTTTCTTCTTCTTCTTCTTCTTCTTCTTCTTCTTCTTCTTCTTCTTCTTCTTCTTCTTCTTCTTCTTCTTCTTCTTCTTCTTCTTCTTCCTTCTCCTTCTCCACCTCCTCCTCCTCATTCTCCTCCTCCTTCTCCTCCTCCCCTTCCTCCTCCTCCTCCTTCTTCTTCTCTTCCTTCTCCTTCTCCTCCTCCTCCTCCTCCTCCTCCTCCTCCTCTTCCTCCTCCTCCTCCTCCTCCTCCTCCTCCTCCTCCTCCTCCTCCTCCTTCTCTTCCTCCTCCTTCATCTTCTGGTGGTGATGCTTATCTATTGCTGATGCTTTTTACTATTATTATTAAAAGACAAAACATCAATTTGCTTTGTAGTGAGGTGAGAGAAGTCTAGAAGAGGGAAAGAATACTACCAAGATGTATTTTGTGAAATTCTCAAAGAGTAAATCAATACCTTCTCATAAATCTAAAAAAAGAAGATGGTAAATTCCTCTAAAGAACTGACAATAGAAATAAATAGTATCCTGCAGATGAAAGTTCCATGCATACTTAAAATACTGGCTGAAAATAAACATCAAATAATTCTTTAAAAATGAAGTTAAACTTCAAAGATGTAATATTAACATTAGCTTGGAAATAATAATTTAGATTAATGAAAAACAAATTTATTCTGAATTGTCTTCTTTAGTATATAGTAAATCTCTTTCTAATTATCTCCATATAGTAAATACTTCATGGTCCACTGA
>CABHPR010157614.1:29063-42943 GCA_902168415.1 Peromyscus melanophrys | reverse complement strand
TTTTTAAGTCCCTACTGTACCTTTCCCCTTCTTCCTTCCTTTCTATTTTTTTTTCCTTTTAGTCATTTAATTCTTCAGGGAAAAAAGAGAGTTTTATCTTGCCCAATTCCAAACATGTGCATCTGCATAAAATCCTCAGGAATGAGAAGAGCTCAGGGACAACAGAGCTTGGGTCTCCTGCAGCCTGCTTAGGTGTGCCTGCCCTTCAGAGCTTATGCTCATGATGTCACTGTGAGCATATTTTAGATCTCCAGATATGTTTCTTGAATGAAAGGTAGTGTTATCTCAATGATCAAAGATTGACGGTGTGAAACAAACTCAGGAAGGAGCAGGAGTAGGCTTTATTACTGCAGGCTTCATTTGCACACAAGGCTGCAAGTATGTGTGAGGAAAAGGAGGATGGGTTTTAAGAAAGAGGCCTTTTATCCATGAGCTCCTCAATGTGGCCAAGGCCTGAATCCTCTGAAAAATCATAAATGGTTCTTATGTTGAACTTCCCACAGTGAAAACTATACCAGGAGATAAGTTTTGACTTTAATGAAATGTATTTGCTAATGAAGTTTCACTAAATAAACAAAGCAATGCAACTAAGCAATTTGTTTCAAAAAGACAACACTTCCTGACATGGAGCATGCCAGCTCTGTATTTCCATACCTCCCTGGTGGCCTCTTTGTAATAGTGTGTGGCTGCTTCACATTTGTCATTTTTAATTTAGCATGTGTTCTAGGCTTCCACGTGGTCTTTCTAGTCAACATTTAAAAACTGTAGGCTATTTTAAATGCTGACTTTTATAGAAAATATTTCGATGAATATATTCAGTGAGTATACATGGGTTTCAAAGCAATATTTTAAGTCTCTAAGAGGAAGATAGTTGGGCCAAAGACACTAAACAATGTTAGTGTTAGTGTTGTGATTCTAAAATAAGATACTGTCGTCTAAATATTTGATAATTAACCGCTCCTCCAATGCACAGGTTTCAGACAAAGGGCAACAACATTAGGAGCTAAGGGAAAAACACCCTTTCAGAATGGTGAATTCTTGGAGCATATCTACACATGTGAAAGAGTCTACGTTTGAAGCAAAGACAAAGCAGTAGCAACTCTAGCTACACGCTCAGTGGATATCATAACCTCTGATTCTTCTATTAGACAGAGGGTATGAATCCATGAAACAATATGGCAGAGAGTCTGAAAGAAGGTACCTAAAGAGAAATGTATGCTCCATCCTAAGGAGTAGCTTCCACTCCACTCTCCTGAAAAGTCCCAGTTTCAAAATATCAGCCATGAATGACAATTCAATATGTATAATGTATAGCAGATGGAAAGGAGGGAAGGAGGGAAGGAGGGAGGAACCACACAGTAAGTTTGCAATCTTTACATGCAGACTTTACAAGGTACCATTTGCAATGATCTCTTCTTTATGGGAATAAGACAAATTACAATGAGAAGATGCACCATAAAGCTGATTATTGGAATTGGTACTGATGGGGAAGAAACAAAAAGTGCTAAGCAACCAGCTCCATCCAAAAGAAATGTCACTTGTAATGATGTGCAATATGCATGCCTGAAAAGCAGAATTAGATGCTGGGCTTTAGCAGATGTAATTATATAGTGTGATAAAGTGAGGCACAAAAGAAGCAGAACGATTCTTTCCAAATTACAAAGCTGTAAAGCATTCAGCAGTCATGTAGTAAAAAAGGGGGAAAGTACTCTACTCCTTTAATTTGAAAAATCTATTTCCTGCCCTATAACAACATGCCTAGGATGAACAATACATCCAGGAGTTACAGAAGGGCTGCTGTCCCTCTTTACTCAAGTTCCAAGTGATTTCACAATCTCAGTAAGATCAGCTATGCAGGACAGGAAGAAGTCCAAGCCACTGTGTACTTTTCTAGATTTGCCTTTGTGACACAAGAAACTATATGTGACAACGGTGAAGGGATGACCCTAAATCAGGGTAAGATACCGACAAGGGTAAGAAAATACAGCCTTCTTACAGTGGGTCCTTTTTCACTTCTCAGTACACTATAGAGCCCATCCCTGTGTGTTTAGCAGATGACAGGGTGTGTCTGGTACATAAGAACACTTGACATTGTCTACAAGGCCATCTGCTGGCAAAAACGTGAGTGCAATTAGGGTGAGAAAAAAAGGATTTGGAGAAACAAGTGGCAGGGGGCACAAAGGCCATAAAGAAGGCATTTTACTACCAAGGGAAAGGCATTTGCTGTGAAGAGATATTTCCAAGCTAAAAATGGATCTGAAAAGGACAACAAATAAGCTATGCAAATTGCCTACACTAGAGTAGTAGAAAACTAGGGACTGGCAAGAAGACAAAGCATGCACACATGAAGTCGTTGTTCCCTGTTTATTCTGCATTTTTGGCAGAGTCTTGCATGCCACCATTTTGGCAGTTCTAAGTATTCTTATCTCAGTGACTGTCATGGCTGTCATGGAAAAGGCACAGTTTTAAATGAGATATGGTGTTGGGGGGTGTTGTCCAAGTAATAGAAACACACTTAGTCTTGAACCTAAAATAGATTTTGAGATGCCTTGGTTCCTTAAGTGTGGTTTTTCTCATGAGTATTGTTTTTTATTTAACTTCTTTTATGACTAATAGTTTCAAGACAAGGTAATGGAGCTCTACCAGGCTGCCTAGAAGTAGACGAGTTCTACTGCACAATTCTCCATGCAAATCTTTGCTTATTTATGACTGTTTCCCTCCTCTTCTACCATTATTTCCTTGATCAGAAAGTGTCTTGTCGCCCATCCACCATGCTTAGGCAATCTCCAACTGCATCTTCCTTCCTAATCTGGTTTTGCATGAAGTTCAGACCAACCTGTGCTGCACTGGGGTGAAGGAACCTGCTCCAACCCCGACCCTGTGAATTCAGAAACAACCTGTACAATAGTGATCAATTATCTCTTGAGACAACTGTCATCATGTGAGAGGTGGCCTCATTAGAACTTACGTTAATTAGATGCTTGTGATATACCAGAAACTGAAATGAAAGCTTAGTTGGCATGCGTTTTCTCAATCAGCACAGCAAATTAATGTATTAGGAACCTTTTTCATCCCTGACGTCAAGATGAAAACTAAAGATAAGAGACAGGGATCTGTATATCAAGGCTATGTCCTCTTGGGAGACAGAATGAAGACAACATCTCAAGTCTGACCCAAACCCTGGATTCTTACTGTTATAAACATACATGACAATAGAGAAGGAAATAAGATGATAACTAGCAGTTATGGAACAGGAATTTTTTTTTCTGTTGTAAACAGTGAGGCACTTAATGGAGAAAAGTGCAATTATTATTCAACTATAACAATCACTGTGGAAGGTCAACCAAGTTGTCATCATCCACTAAAATATGCAAGGTCTTTTGATGTGGTCTCATTTGATAAGGAGGGTCCCTATACTACACCAGAGTCAGATACTGGGAGGTATCATGTGACTCTCTAGCTCCTGAAGAATTTAAAAGAACAGGAGGAAATTACACAATAGCCAACACAATTTACAACTTACTGGTAGTTGTGTGGGAAATAACTAAACAAAGAAAATGCAATTATACAAATATATAAAACACACATATATAATCATGAAATCTTTTTTAATAAACACAGATAAAACGAAGGAGTGGTTTATTATCATTGTTTATCTGGTAAACATTACTGAGTGTGAACCTGTGTTTACTAGGCACTCACTGAACCTGTTGAGGGAGACAAAGATGTATAAAGACATATGGATCATTCTGCCAATAAACATTAATTATGAGATTCATTCTGCTGAGGATAAGCATCTTGTCTCATCTACAATTTGTTACCCGCTTCTTGCTCCTCATTTGCAAAACAATTAATGACCTTGTTAGCAAATGTGTAAACAATGGCTATTAAATACGTAAATATACTCACTTAACTACTACTTTTCCTTTGCCAATAAAATAAACCTTCTCTATTAATAAACTGCTATAAACGAAAGGACTATGTTGATAAATTACACTTAGACAAGACAAAATTCCTGAGTATGTAAGGGTAGAAATAAGAACACTGGAAAGTTGAATCATATTCTTTCTGATCTAACTGCCTATGGCCTTCACAGTAGCATTTATTAAAGAATTAAAAGTGCATTCATCTTTAAGTCTTTGGTAGTAAAAATAGCAGTTTCACTAGACCTCTAGAAATTACATCTTCAATTATATTACTTAATACTTTGTTTTTATATGTTTTCTATAGGCGCTATTTCCACTCATTCAAATACTAACTATAAAAAACACAAAGAAACATGGAGTTTAACTTATGGGTAAAGAATATTAAAACTGTACTGCCGGACATGGAGAGAGGATAGCTTTATATTCCCACTGCCTTCTTTAAATAACTGTCCAATCTTCTGTTGTGCTATGGCCAGTAGGTAATGACTATAAATGCCTTGTATTTGTAGGGCACTTGGGTTTTTATTTGCAGTAGTAATGCAGATGAGGCTCCCCGGCCAAAATAACTAAAACTGGAGGCTATTATTTTGCTTTATTGAGGTCTACCATACACACATTAAACCATATACAACACACTAATCCCGAGTGTCCTGCTAGATAAACTGTACGTTCATGTAATCACACAGATCAAAACTGGCACATTGCTAGAGTCCTACAAATTTCTTTTTATCCCCTTAATTAATAAAAAAAAACAACCCATTTTACCTTCCCAACTCAGGGGATCCAGCTAACACAGCTTCCTCTGCCTGTTTCTGACTGCCATGCAAGTGGAATTAGCACTGTGTACATTTTTGTTTACATTTTTCCCATTAGCAGATATGTGATTTAATTGAGAGGATGTGCCTAATGCTGTGTTCTGTTAATTGCATAAACACAACACAGACATGCATACATTTTGATGTTATTTGGTATTTGGATTGTTTCTAGTTTTATGTAAAACATGGATAAAACTATTAAAACAAAACAAAACTTCTAAGAAGACCATAGCAATGGTCAAATGAGTCCAAGCTGTTGCCATGAAAGCTAAAGACCTGAGTTTGGATACCACCAAACATGTAAAAAGTTAGGTATGGCTGCATATGTACCTACAACCCCAGGAAGTTCCCTGCTGTTTGATGTCTTAAGAGCTGAACTCTGGGTTAAGGAAAGACCATGTCTCAAAAGGAAAAAGCAGAACATCTTCCTCATGCCTCCCCCATATGCACATGTGCATATACCACGAATAACACACCCCCCCCACACACAATTGTAGGGTATCAACAAGTAAGTAATAACTAAATAAATAATAGTCAAAAGGCAAAAATTTAAGTAAAATCAGAGTGTGAAGCTAATTTAAACTTGGGGATGTTTGGCGACACTTGTGAGCCTAAATTTTAAATGTCATAGATTCTCAATTCCTGCAGGAGAGAACAAGCCTGTTCCAAGTAGCCAGAGGAATAGGAATCTAATAAGAAACTTTTGCATTAAAGCAGAGCCCTCATTTTAGGGCTAAATCCGAAATAATTCTGGATCTGCAGGGAATGCAAAGAAACTACTCATTTTAAAACAGAGTACCCAACGTAGAAGAAAACGAAATGAGCCATGACAATCTAAATTGTCAAATTGGGCTCTGAAGATTTGAACTTCTGGTTAATCCTAAGAAACTTAAAGTTAAACCTCTCTTTAAAGTTTGGTGTTCTTACCTTTACTGGAAGAAACGCATGCAAATTATTTCTGGGAGAATCCAGTTTCAATTAAAGTCTCAAAGAACAAAATTTAAAAAAATATAATAAAACACATAAGAAGTAAAGACAAATCAAGAGCTAGTAGGAATAGAGCAATTCAGGCAACTTGTGATAAAAATTACAAAATGGAAGATTATACAAGAAAATAATGATTATGCCAAATAACACAAGAAGATGAAGAGTCTTAATCTTTGTCTCAGTGAGAACAAACACTTGGGAGATGGAACGTAACTTAGTAGACGTTGAAAGTATAATAACTGAATGAAAGTATAATAATTAAATAGTATAATAATTAAACACAGGATAAAAAATGAATTGAAATGTATAACTTCTACTCAATTAACATTCCATAGCAAAGACAGAAGTAAACAAATAGAAGTAAAGATGTGATTAGATTATAATGCAGAAATTTCCATAAGATATGGAAGTCACTTTCTATATACAAATCCAACAAAAAGAAAAGGTAAAATATCAAAAAACCAGAATCTATATTTGTATATATCACACCAAATATCCAGAACCCAAAGAACAAGAGACATTAAAAATCAGTTACACAATGGGGATAGAAACATGGCTCGGTAATTAAGAACATTTGTGGCTCTTTCATAGGCTATAAGTTTGGTTCCCACCACCCATATTTGGTGACTTGCATACACCTGTAATTCCAGCTCTGGGAGACAGACATCTTCATCTGGCATTCATGTGCATGTGGCATCCATACACACACACACACAGAGAGATGCCCACACATACACAAAAAAAGAAAATATATCTAAAATATAATTGAGAAAGTCAAGTACACAATAGAGTCTTCTTTCAAACAGAGGGAATTGTTATCTTAAGGACTAGAAAGGACTGAAGGATCTTGTATGTATTTGGAGTGCTTAATCTAACTTAGAATTATATCACTTAAATATATCATGTGAAACATAAGTGAAATAAGAATCTTTAAAAGGAAGGAAACCAGAGAACTATTTCCATAAAACACATAATCAGAGGAATTCAGAAAAAGGCAGAAAAGACAAAAGGGAAACGATTCACTGGGTATAAAACACAAGAATAACTGATTGCTAATGAATGTAATAAATATTCAAGCAAGTCTCAACACACATTGACGGTGTACAACGGTATCAGGTAATAAAGATGACAAGCAGAGGTAGCTAATATCAGACACTTAAAGGAAAAATAAAGTGTTTCAAGTCTTTACATTTCAGAGAGAAAAAAATGCCAAGATTAACTAGTTTCAATATTAACTAGTTTTAACATTAACTAGTTTTAAATTTAAATTTTATCTAAACAGATAAATTAAGACTACAGGGACTGGAGAGGTGGCCCAGCAGTTAACAACACTTGCCAGTCTTCCAGAAGACCTGAGTTTGGTACCAGAAGCCCACCAGGCAGCTCACAACTACTTCAGTCTCCAGCTTCAGGAGGTATAGTGCCCTCTTCTGTTCTCCTTGGGCACCTGCATGCATATGCATGTGGAAACGTCAAGACATACATAAATAAAGATAATTTCAAAAAGAGGTAACAGGGTAACTAAAACAAGATGAGTTTTAAAATAAGAAGGAAATCTGAGTCAGACAAGAAAATATAAAACGAAAGAAGACAAGGAACAGAAAAAGTAGAAAGAAAAAAGTGGAGCAGACAAAATAAGATGACAGATGCCAACCCAAGATCCTAGTGATTTTCAAATTAATTGAATTATTGAATTAAAAGACACAAAATGTCAACATCAGTTCATAAAAATGTTAGCAATATGTTGCCATGGGAACTCTAAAATAATAAATCACAAGAAGAATGAAAGAGAAAATATTTTTATAAAGTACGAATTTTAAAAAATTTAAAGGAAAACAGCTACAACAATATTAATATATACAGTGATACAAGTTATATACAGTTACAAAAGTATAATCAAGATTAAGAAAGTAACTAGGATAGATAATGTGAGCAGATATTCCACTGAAAGGACACACAAATGGCAGAAATGCACACAAAAGATGTTCAACATCACTGTGTATTAGAGAAACGTATATAAACCCATACTGAAATAGTATGCTGTATTTTTTCAGAACAAAAGTATACAAAGCCAGGCGTTGGTGGCGCACGCCTTTAATCCCAGCACTCGGGAGGCAGAGGCAGGCGGATCTCTGTGAGTTCGAGGCCAGCCTGGGCTACCAAGTGAGCTCCAGGAAAGGCGCAAAGCTACACAGAGAAACCCTGTCTCGAAAAACCAAAAAAAAAAAAAAAAAAGTATACAAAAACAGCTAAAATTAGAATACATAAATTTGACAATACCAGATGCTAGCAAGAGTACCAGGAAAGTGGGTCTGTGTACATTGCTCAGTGCTGGTGGACTAAAAAGTGATTCAGCTGCTCAGGAAAGAGTTCAGCAATTTCTTTAGTAACCGTAGCATGCAATTGTTTGGGGAGTATTTATCCAAGAAACTAAAACACATGTTGATTTAAAAAACTGCATGCAAATATCTGAAACAGCCTTTGTAATGGACCAAACTTGAAGCACTCCTTTCAACAAGCAAAAGATCAAGCATAAAGTGACATACTCATACCATATATGACAACATAGTGTTATACAGCAACAGACTGTAAACAGACTCATCTCAAATGGGTGGGCACATCATGCTGGGATTAAAAAGTCAATCTCCACAAAGGATGTGAGTCAAGTTACAAAAGTATCTCAAAATGACAAAACTACAGAGATAGAATACAGCTTAGTGGTCACCTGGGGTGAAGGATGGTGGCAGGGTGTGGATGAACATGGCTATAAAAGAATGGCAGGACAGAGGTCTCAGTGATGATTAAATAATTTTGTACCTTGACTGCAGTGAAATCAACACTGCAGGAACCTAAAGCTGTGATTAAAGGACAGGGGTCTCTGTATATACTGCACCATTGGAAATTCCCTGGCTTGGATCATGTGCTGTGATGTATGGACAATACAATCACTGGGCGAAATTGACAACTTCCATCTTTAATGTTTGAATATTTTATACAGTTCTTTCATTTCTTTAGCTAGGTTTATTCAAAGGTACGTCTCTCCTCAGACAAAATGACAGACATTAAGAAAATAAATAACAGTAAGGATTCTGGACAGAGAGCTGTCATACAATGCTGGTAAGAATGTAAACCAGCTAGCCATAATGGGAGTCAGTACAGCAAGTCCTCAGGAAACTAAGGACAAATATATCATGCAACCCAGTTATATGACTCCTAGGTCCTTACCTGAAGGCTTCAAAGTGAGCATATTGCAGGAATATTTGCTCATAGGTGTTTGCTACATAACTATTTACAATAGCTAAGTTATGGAACCAACCAAAGTGTCCATCAACAACAGAAACTAATGACCTATATAAAGCAATTATACTATTCCCTCAACAAAGACAAAAGTTGTTTCTTTACAAAGATTAATTAAGATGACAAATCTCTACAGATAAATTGATTAGGAGAATAAAGAGAAGCAGAAGAAATAATTAGATCATGATATAACTGAAAACTATAGAAACTCCAGGCATTTATAGAATTCTAAGAAAACACCATGACTCTTCTATGCCAATAAATTTGAAACTTGGCTAAAATGCCTGGAATAATACAGCAAGGACAAGTGGTCTGAAGAATAAGAAACACACGTCTTTTTAAAAACATTTTTAGATTTATTTGTTTTAGTTTATGTGTATGAGTGTTTTGCTTGTATCTTTATATATATAAATATATACATAGTAACAAAACATACCATTATCAATAAAAATTATAAAAAAAAGCACAAGATTTGTAGCTACAGTTTTAGAGAGCTGGAGTCTATGACTATCATGGCAGGAAGTGTTACAGCAGGCAGGCTTGCATGGGACTGGAGCAGTAAGTAGCTTGGCGCTCACATCTTGAGACAATGATTAGGGAGAGAGAGAGATCAGGAATGAGGTGGGCTTTTGAAACCTCAAAGCACACACCCTGAGTAGCATCACCTCCAACAAGGCCACACATCCTAATCTTTCTCAAACATGTCCACCATCTGGGGACCAAGGATTTAAATATATGAACCTATGAAGGACCATTTTCATTCAACCCACCACATTCTGCATGTATGCATGCATGCCACCACACATGTGATTGGTGTCCATGGAGGTCAGAAGAGGGTATTAAATCCTCTGAAACTGGAGTTATAGATGGTTGTGAGCTGCCACGTGGGTGCTGAGAACCAAACCTCAATTCTCTGCAAAAGCAACAAATGTTCTTGGCAACTGAATTTGACAACTTGACTCCAGCCCCAAGAAACCCATCTTTTAAAATAATGAATTAGTTGGGGCTGAAGAGTTGGATCAGTAGTTAGGAGCACTTGATGCTCTTACAGAGGACACAGATTCATTTCCCAGCACCCACATGGAGGGTCACAGTTATTGGTATTTCCATTTACAAGGCATCTGACACCCTCTTCTGGCTTCCATGTACACAAAACGATGCACATGGGGTGCACAGATACATGCAGGCCTTCATATACATATTAAAATAAATAAATCTTTAATGAATTGTTAACTGTAGGGATAGCTACATAGTTATAGGAGTCTTCTGTTCCTTTCTTGCTAGCTCCAACAGAAAAGTGCCAGAGAAGTCTTAGAATGTTTGTTGCTTTGAGTATCTGTCAAATTCCCAAATCAGTCACTAGAGTGGCATTGGATAATGTATCACCTGGATAGCATCTTGAAATCAGTTTCTCTGGAAAGATTTCAGGAGAGTTGCCATGGGCACAGCTGTTACTGACACTATCAGTAAGAAAGACATCACTCAAAGGGACAGAAAGGGGAAGGAGAGCAACCCTGTCATCCAAATATTTATAGGCCAGTCCCCACCAACATTTATATTCTAGTTGTACTACTAGATGGTTCAACTGATATCCAGCAATGGGTGGAAGACATCCACAGTCTCTCATGCTCACAGGTGTAAAGGTGGTCTATCTGTTAGACGCCTGATTGTAGTGTCCTAGAAAATAGCAAGCTTTAGAATCCTGGCACTGGGGTGGTGAAGCCATTTGAAGAAACCATCTATAAAGTAATGAAATAATCTAGACTTATTGAAATTTCACTCCAAACCCTAGTATTTCTTTATACAAAATCAATCCTTCTAAAAATCAATTTGTTCCTTTAAAACGTGCAATAATTGGAGATTTAAAAAAAAGCAGTGCAGAATTATCTGAGGAAATCTAAGACAGACTCACATCAGAAAGCTGGAATCAGTACCCTGTTTGCAACCACTGCATCATGTTTATAAGCCAGTCATTAGTTTGCAGTTCTCTTGGAATCTTTAAGTTTCCTCAGATCTCAGGATATACTAGTCGATATCTGAACAGGAGCCAGGACTCCCCCAGCCACACATCAAGCAGGAGACAGAGACCATGAGCAACGGGTCAACTTTTGACAAGGAAAATCCATATAGCACAGAAAATTATGCTTTGTTTTTAGCTATTTATTTTTCTGGGGAACCAGTTGATTTTCATAGCACTATCTTTTATTTATCTTTTATTTGCTGGTCTTACCAAAAGGCACTTCAAATTTCAACAACTGAGCCTCCTCAGGTAAACAAAGCAAAAGCTATACGAGACTTTTTTGAAGTTAAGGTCCTATCATTCTCTCCCCTATAACCTGAGCACTTTGAGCCATAAAAACATTTTCTATCTCTTATGTATCTATGTCCCTTCAATACTGGAAGAGAGTTTTCATTCATAGTTGAACTTATGAAACTAAATAAGTGTTGAGTATTCCAGCAAATGCATTTTTTAAATATTGCATTGATGTATTATGTTTGTCTTTTAGTAAACACAATAATGTACATGGTGAGATTTAGAAAATTACTAAAGTTCAATTTCTACATTGCTATTTTATTCTCTTTTGTTAATGCTGTAATTCATTTATTTTTCATATACAACAAATGAGGGGAGAATAACCTTTTGTGCTAAATCCCACAGAAGAGTATAAATTTTATACATTCATTTCCTAATCTGTAGAATGGGAATGACAATACCAACAGTACCTACTTGTCAGTATTGAATGAGTTAGTATGACCTGGTCCATCTGAAGCACTTAGAATTGAATCTGATTCTGATGCCATTCTAACTCAGACCCTCCAAGAAGTACTACCTATAGAACTACATTAGCTATCAAATCAGAATACCAGCATTTCAATTGGTACATAAAAGCTCAGGATGTGAGGGCAAGCTATAAGAAAAAAAATAACAAGGCAAAGAAAGAAAGTGATGTGAACTCATGTTTTCACACTGGCACCACTTCACAACATACTGCCAAGAGACCAATAAGATACTCAGCAGATATGCTGGCTTGTCTCATAGGACTTTTCCAGAAGTACTACAAAGAAAAAGCAGATCTTGTGGTAGTCCACAGGAGAAATGGAAGAAAAAGGAGAAGAAAGTAATCTGACAGATTTCTTCTCCTTCCTAGTTTCACTGGGCAATTTTCATGGCTCACATCTTTGCAGGGTGCAATCTCTGACTCCTCTGAGACCCTGCAGGAAGCCAGATCCCACACCCAATGCTGCTGCTGTATTCCAATGTATTACATTCTACCTGCTATCAATCAAGCTATAGTGTGGAAACCAAAGCCAACACCGAGGTTGCCTTTGAATCAAATCTCTTTTTCACAGTTCTCAGTGTAGCTGATCAAAACAGGGCTGCAGAATTAGACAAGTGATTTTGAGTCCTGGACCTGCTACATTCTAGCTATGTAAGGTATTTAAGCTGCCTGAGTCTTGGTCCCTTCGTCTATAAAATAGAAATGTTAATATCTACCTCACAGAGCTGTTATAAAGGATGAATGAGCAGTAAAGTAATTAGAGCTGTGATTGGCACATAAATGTTCAATAAATGTTTACTACTACCATAATCATCACCGCATACAAATGAGAAGACTGGGAAAGGCCATTCAGACCACTAACTGTGAATCTGCCAGCAATGCGCTGACGGAACAAATGACAGCCTACAGTGGCACAGGCGAAGTAAAGCTGAATGATGACCATGATGGAGTGCACCAACACAGGAAACCTGAACAAATAATTCAAAACCCAAATTGCATATTTCCCTTATTGCCTGAATTATCCAGGAAATTGCCAAAGCTCTCTAGTCCCTCAGGACCTGTAGGGGTGTTTAGTGCAGCATATTTCTAATAATATGCCAATGAATGATGGCAGACGTACAGAGTTACTGATGGACACCCACATAAGAGACGCTGAAATTTTAAAATAGTCATCTTCTTGCAGATTGTGCCATGTATTCCGTCCTCACTTGCTCAAGGCTTCAATTCAGCTATTATGTGACATTAAAACTAGAATACTGTACAACAGATACATTTTACATCAAAGCAAAACAAAATGCCTAATTCTTTTTTAGAAATATGTGGCTTAGTTTAGGCAGAAAAGATAAATTTCCTCAAGCTTCATATTTGTAGATGTTTTACTATTTTTCAGTCCTTTATTTTTGAAAGCCTTCAAAAATCAAACCCAGTGAAATCAGAATTTAGATGAGAAAATAAGAGAAAAAATTCCACAATGTTTTGTTTTGTTTTTACATTTCAATTAAGTAAAATACCAAGAGTCTGAGCTCAATTACTATCACTATACTAACTTGTATTCCGAATACCTGTCAAGAGGATAAAAACTGTCTAGGCACAAGTCTAGACCACAGTTATCAATGCTAGTAGGTTTCCAAATAATCGATCGTGCTTTTAACGTTTTCATACTCTCATTGCTTGCACATATCTTGTGATTTCTACGCAGGAGATCTGGAGTGACAGGGATCATTTTCAAGCCCATTATTCCTCAACTACAATTAGAACAAGTGAAGAAAGCATGGAGAAGCCATTATGGAAGAGAAATCAAAACCCAGAAAAAAGGAACAGCATTAACCATGTTTTTAATATCTCTTTCAGCCTTTATGCTAATGGAAATCCAGTCAGATTTAAGAAAACCAACAACTCCTATTAAAAAGCTTTTCTCAAAAGGAAAGGGGAAAAATGTTACAACTATACTTTGATTCCAACAAATAACAAACATTACACACAAATATATGTGTGTGTATGCATATATACATATACATATACATACACACACACACACACACACACACACACACACACACACACACACACACACA
>CABHPR010157614.1:7307-29053 GCA_902168415.1 Peromyscus melanophrys | reverse complement strand
ACACACACACACACACACACACACACACACACACACACACACACACATATATATATATAATCTCTCAGGCCTAAGAAGCCAGAAGACAGTTTTTTGAATATCTATAACACCTCAGGAACAGGATGCATGAGTGAGAACAACAGAAAGTAAAATGCTAAATAAACAACCAAATTCTTTCCTAAACCTCTGGCTCCCCCTGAACACATGTGAAATGCAGACACAAAATAACCAAGTTAGGGTAAAACAACAGAGCTGAATTTCCAGTAATTGCCCAGGAGACAGTTTATTCTTTGAGTTCATCTAAGTTAATTGCTGGCTAAAGTGAAGTTAAACACACTCTGGTTAGGAATACAACAGAATTCAGAATACATCCTGTCTACAAATTCCAGGATGCAGTTCAAAAGTACCCAACATAAAAATCTAGGAATATATAATCAATATTCAATAAAAGGACAACCAACCACCCCCTCAAATATCTAACTTCTGACTGAATTGCACCTATCATAACTAAGTTTAGTGAGCTAAAGGGAAGTATCATCTTAACAATAGAAAAATCAAAAGGCAATACCAAACCAAATAGAGATTCTAGAACTGAATTATAAAGTAGTTCAAAGGAAGATGTGACTCTTCAGAATTAGACTTTGCCACCTACTGGTTCACTGTTTATTTGATTTTAGAAACTTAAGCCTTCTTTCTACCGAAGAAGGAATAACCCAACAATGGAGAGAAACAGCCCTGAAGGAGCTCTGAGGATGGTACTGTCAACCAAGTGAGGTGGGCTTTAACATATTATTTTACCAGTGTTCTCTCTGCTTCTTAGCTGAGGACTGTAGATATTAACACTATTTCTATCTCACATTGTAAGCACAATTCCTACAACATGGTAACTGTTCATTAAATGTCATCTATGATGATATCTAATTGTGCTATGGAAACCATGTGTGTGAATATATGTGGTATGTATATGTGCATATGCACTGCTGTGATTGCTGGTGTATACATGACACAGTGTTTACATGAAAGTGCAAGAACAATCTTGCATGTCAGTACAGTCTTTTGTCTTCTACTTTGTTTGAGAAATGGTCTTTTGTTGTTTCTCACTGTGTGGGTGGCCAACAAGCTTCCCAAGATTCAGGATCTACCTCACCTCCCATCTTGCCATAGGAGTGTTAGAATAACTGACACAAACTGCTGTGTCCAGTTTTATATGGGTTCAGGGATATCAAAGTCAAAAGTCTTACACTTGCTGCGCAGCAAGTGCTTTATTCAATGAGCCATCTTTCTAGCCCAGAAACTATCTTTTCAAAAATAAAGGTGTCAGGTAGATAGTGTATGCTAAATGGGTTTTCAGAGTTTCCTAAAAGAACAGAAGCCAAGAACAGATAAAACTAACTTAAAGAGAGGTTTCCAAATGTAGACTGTAATCCTAAAACTCAACTCATAATCCTATGTCGAATTTTCCACTGCTAATTAGCTTCTGGCATGTGTGTCTCTCCTCTCAATTTAATAGTCTTTCTCCGATGTTGCCACTAAAGGGTCTTGTTAACACTAAAATAATAGTGAAATGATTAATTTCTAGGTGCTGCCTTTAATAGCATTAATCTTGTTGAATCATTTGGAATGAATGTGACTGTCATGTGTGCTTAGGAAGACTGAAAGCAGCTTACTAGCTCTGTCATGTTACTGCAGCCGATGTCTGGAGAACTATGGGTCTGTCTTCCTGAGAGGCATATGCTACATGTTTGATACTCATTGAGAGCAGTTGTAATTACAGTATGGAGGGAGGGGAGTTCAGTTGCTTATCAATCACTCCTCCCCAGCCTTCCTCCTTGACAGGAACTGACAGATCTCTGCAGAATGTAAATTCTAATCATCTGTTGCCATTAACCTTAGGGCCTTGTTTCAAGACACGAGTCAAATGCTGGGAATATTAGGAATACAGCACTGTGTGGAAGCAAGTTTGTTTTTCTGTCCTCACCCTCTCTGTTCTGTAAGTGAGAAAGACTTGGAGAAGTAAGAGGACATTCAACGGGAACCTGCACACACACATGCACACCACATACCCACCAAACACACAAACATACACACACACCACACACACATGCACACCACATATTCACACACCACATACCCACCAAACACACACACACACACACACACACACACCAGGATTGACTTGTTTCGTGTTTCTTGTTGGTGAAGTCACAATTCAGACACATCTGACAAACTCAAAGTTGCTGTGAAAATGACCTGCACAGAGACAACAGCATGTCCTCTGAGAAGAATCTCAAACAAATGCTGTAAAGCTCATGAAGAATTTATGCTCAAGGCCAAGGTGGATGTCACAAACCCTGGTGATCTTTGCCTTTATCCTTATGCCTCTCTCATCTGCAAACATGAATGATAGACCTCACTAACTCTATACAATTTCATCCACCAAAGGAAATTCTCTAAGATAAGAGAAATGTGTAAGTTAGCTTCTAGAATTTTACTTACTTTCCCAACTTTTCCTAATCTGTGAACTTAGTCATAAATTACATTATTTAGATGATGTAGCTTCAAAAACCACAAAACCATATACAAAACTATTTTTGAGAAACTGAAGTGTGTCTCTTTCTTAATTCCATACTCTGATTGTTGCACACCATCTTTTCCTTAATAAATCCTTTGTACTGTCTGGTGCTAGCTTATCTTGAAATTCTTTCTGTGGCTTAAGCCAACATCCCAACTACATCTGAGTAGGCTCCCTTAAGAGATAACCACAGACTACATGGTGAAATAGCAGATGTGCCTCCTGTTGCCACTAGAATATGAGAATTCTGAAGGCTGAATGATCTGGAACTAGTCACAGAATATGTATATATCAATATCAAGTTATAACTATATGTAAGTAGGTATGCCAGATAGTTGGTCATACAGGAGAGAGGCAGATTCCTATTTAAAAGTACCCATAATTAGCAAGAAAAAAAAGTATTTAGGGTTTTTAAAACTCATGAGCCAAGAATCAGCTATGAAGTATGTAAATTTTTAATTAATCCTCCTAAGCACCCATATAAGATAGGTAGTATCTTTTTCATTTCAAATTGGTGCATCTGAGAATCAGAGGAATATGTATAAGTTTAAAAACCAAATCTTTGCTGCAGCCCAGGAGAGAGACAATAATATCCTGGATTTTGGAAATGGCAGCTGAGTCCTAGCACACTCTTAATAAGGTGTTTCATGATCACTGTGCAGGCTAATTAGGAAAAAATAGTTTAAAAAAAATCCCACAAAGCTCAGTAAGTAAGTAACATTGATATGAGTACAAAGAAATAGAAACACCAGAAACCTTGCTTGGTATTTCTTTACCAAAGCCCTGAGAATTTGGGGAATATATTATTCCTGACACCAGCAAGCTACAGAAACTTATGATTGATGAGTACTTTGGGACTGTGTCAATTTCTTTATAACCTACATTTGTTTCAATATTCAAATAGAAGCCTGTTACTGAAATAAAGTTATTGAAAAGTGCAATTATTAGATTAAAAGAAACAATTACCATCTTTTATGTTGCCTCTCATCATGTGTGACACACTAATATCAGAATTTAGCAAACTATCTTTTATAATGTATAATGAGCAGCACAGAAAGAAAGGGATTGGAGTCTCTACACATGAGGCAGCTGAACTCAGGGATATGAAACAATTCTCCAAGCTCAGAGATGTAGCAGCAAAGCAGGTGTTAAATTTCCTAGCTGTAGTACTGAGGAAGCACTGTTCTTAAGTCTTGCCTTTTTGTGAATTGAAACTGGCTTTACATTTAACCTGAAAATCAAGCACTGAGTAAAGAAAGCAGGAAAAAGACAGAAGATATTTCTAGAAGGAAAACAAATCTTTTTATAATGGATAATTTAAGGACATGAAAGGCATATGTTTTTAAAACAAGTCTTTGTCAAAACTACCTAGGAAGGCCTCCCATGGGAAATGGAGGATCAGTGGACCTAGGGGAGAGGGAAGTATGTGGGGGAGGGGGACTAGAGGAGTGGAAGGAGGGAAGGCTACAGTTGGGATGTACTGTATGAGAGAAGAATAAAAAAAAAATACTAGGTGGGAAGAATAGCTAGTCAGGAATAACAAACAGAAACTACCGTTCACCAGGTGGTCTTATCATCCACATTTAATTCTAAGCCAACATCCAGTTTTATGCATAATGTTAGGGACTAGTTTTCTGAACTATACCATACCAACATGAGGGTCTCCAGGTTAAGAAAGACTTGCTCAAGCCTGTAGGTGGGATATGGAAAGCACTAGATTAACATGGGAATTCTTTGGCTTTAAAGGAATAACTTTGATGAGTGTGGAAAAGAAAGAAGAATGTATAAGTATGAAAATTCTCCTTAATTATAATTTAGGGATACACAAAGAGGGATTCAGCACATTCTGTTTATAATCACAGCCAAAACCGATACTCTAGCTAGAAATTTTTAAGAAAATTGAGGTCAATTCAGTATATCTCTGAAATGTGATGTTTTCACCATGGAAGACTGCCTCTTGATATTTTGTCAACCCTATCATGTGAGGTATTTAATGTGAAGCCAGTCAATGAACATTATATAGACAAGATTTGACTAGATAAATTAAGAATTTGTTGTCACTTTGACATAAGGTCTCATGCTATTTCCCAGTCTAGCATCTAACTAGTCCTCTTCCCTCAGCCTCCCAAGTACTGAAATTACAAACATGAGCCATCACATATGTACTGTAGAATATTCCTTTACACTGGATGAAGATGTGTCACTGTGATTGGTTTAATAAAAAGCTGACTGGCCAATAGCTATGCAAGAGGTATAGGTGGGACTTCTGGGGACAGAGAGCTCTGGGAAGAAGAAAGGGAGAGTCACCAGCCAGACACAGGGGGAACAGACATGCAGAAGGAGAGGTAAAAGCCACAAGTCACATGGCAACATGTAGATGAATAGAAATGTGTTAATTTAAGTTATAAGAGCCAAACCTAAGCTATAGACTGAGCTTTCATAATTAATAATAAGTATCCATATCATTTTTTGTGAGCTGGTGACCCAAAGGAAAATCTGTTTATAAATGACATCCAATATGGGGGCACACATTTCCACATAAGACCCAAGAAAGCTTAAAAAATGGTTCCAAACACACAAAAACAGAGCCAAACTCAGCTTCCTAGTCCCACAGTCTCTAATGCTTGCTGCAATAAAAAGCTGTGTCTCCTGGCCATTCTCACCAGTTTGAGCCACCAGCATGCCATGAGTTAAGCTGCATGGTGGTTTAAGATTTTGCTCATGTAGACAGAAAAGGTTACATATATGCAATAAAACAGGTTCAGACAAAAAAAAATTCTAAACAGATTGCAGTGTGTTTATCAATGTGCATAGGTTTAAGAAAAAAAAGAAAAAAGTATAGACAGTCATAAAAATATAAATAGTTTAAAAATAATAAAGTTTTTAAAAAGAGAAGTAAGGTAATAAAAAAGAATAAGCCACATATGGATGGGAAATATTATAACATAGGGAGTTTGGACCTTATATGGTACTTTGTTAATTTTGAATTTCTGAATGCTAATAAACAGACAATAGCTGCTTAGAGGCACTGGATTGTGAAAGGCACTGTTGAATTAAACTAACCTATATACTTTAGGAACGCCTTGACTTTAAAATGGAAGTCAAAAAATGTATTATGTTGGGGAAGAGGTTATGCTTTGTTTCCACAGGAAAGGCTGTGGATTCCTTCCAGATTAAAAAACTGGGGGAGAGCTCTGAATATCTTGGTTACAGACATGGGGGATGAGGCCAAGAAAGACTACAGAACAGGTAACATGTAAGCTGATCCCTCTGCATAGGAACAGCTGGGAGACAAGATGAGACATGATCAATCTTGCTGGCTACAGAGTCCTCGTGACCTAGTATTATATGCCATTTTTTCATGTGGCATGGACAGACTTACTTTACAGTTAGGTTATACAGTCGAAGTTGACTTATAAAGTTACAGATCCCTTTTAGCTGCTCAGATATAGAACAAAAATCATTTTTAACTGACTTGTGCATACCACATATTCCATACTTGTGTTAATGCAGACATGTATGTTACCTTTAAAAGTCTGTGTGTTTTCAGAAAAAGGGGACCAGATACCAATGAAAGTGGGTGGTCCAGGTAATCCAGCCTCTCAGAGTGCCTCTGCTGCAGTTTCCTCAGAGTTCTACCCTCTTATGTCCAGCAAATATTGTTCCCTTGAATATGTCTTTTATCCCTGGCTCTTACAATCTTTCTGTGCCCTTTTCTACAATGATGCCTGAGCCTTGGAGGTGGGGATATAATATAGATGTTCTATTCAGAGCTGAGAACTCTACAGTTCTTAATTTTCTGTGAGTTGACCATTTGTTGGCCTTTGTATTAATCATCATCTCCTGCAAGAAGCAGCTTCTATGATGGGAGCTGAGAAATGTAGCAATATCTGGTTTAAAGATAAGAACTCAGGGGCCAGTTAATAAATAGAAATTAATAGCACAGTAACTACTATTGCTAATTTGAGATTGAGTTTCTTTCTTGTTGTATCTTTATTGTCTGTTTTGTGTGTATTTTTGTATTTTTTCTTTTTTTTTTTTTTTTTTTGGTTTTTCGAGACAGGGTTTCTCTGTGTAGCTTTGCGCCTTTCCTGGAACTCGCTTGGGAGACCAGGCTGGCCTCGAACTCACAGAGATCCGCCTGCCTCTGCCTCCCGAGTGCTGGGATTAAAGGCGTGCGCCACCACCGCCCGGCCAGTTTTGTGTGTATTTTTTCTTGATCCCTGCATTTTCTTGCAGGTTTTTCAAAAAACATAAGCCTCAGCATTTATGAGAAATATGCATAGCTGAAAATTAATAACAAATTCTGCTTATGCACCCTAAAGCAACATTAATTACGATTTGATCAGGAGGTGAAGGACTATAGAAGGCAAGGTCATGTTTTGAGTGGAATGCTGTTATGATCTCTGTAAGTGCTCTCAGCTATTGTATTAATTTTCATCCTTGCTCTCTAGAGATATATTTTGGGAGAAATTAATTAATTCCAGCAAAAGAGGGGCCTATTTCCTAGGTCTCCTTTGAAGGATGTGCAGACTCACAGGAAATTGATTGTGTGGGGCAATTGCAAGCACTGAGTTTCCCAGCTATCCACAAAAGATAGCGGTATGATTAAAGATCCAGGTCCACAGGGGGAAGGAAAAGAGGGAGAGAAGGAAGGAAGGAAGGGAGGAAGGGAGGGAGGGAGGGAGGGAGGGAGGGAGGGAGAAAGAAAGGAAGGGCATGCAAAAGGGGGGATAAGTGTGTTCCCAGAGAAGCAGGTAGGGCATAGATGAAAAGGTAAACTACAGAAGAATGAAGGCAGGCTTAATCTAATCTGAATTTTTAGAACAAGAGGATAATCAAAGAATTCTTATCAAACAATTGAGCCACTTGCCCTTCTACTTGTTATTTGTGTAATGAAGGAGAGTAGTTCCCTTCACAGGGTAGAGTTTCAGTGTGCAAATATAGAGGGAAATTAAACCAAAGATATTCAGCATAATTAACTGTCCCCACTAGCTTTGTCCCAGCCTATGGAATATCCTTAGTGTCCCCCAGAGATCTCAGACTGCAGCATCAGCACCCAGTGGGTTTTCAGGGAGAAAGTCTTCACCCTGGGCTCTAGAGCTTCCTCTTGACTAGTACACAGCCAGAGAGCCTGTTGGAGTCTGTAAGTCCAGAAATGTGACAGAATCCTACCCAGCAAACACAGAGATACATAGAGTTCCAAGAAAAGCAGAGTATGTTTTCCCCCCTTTTCTCTACTATAATGCATTCTGATGCAAGAAAAAAAATCTTAAAGCTGAAGCCTGCCATGGGTGACAGAAAGCAGTCAATGAAAAGTAGGCTAATGTGTTAAATATTTAATATCTGCTGATTGCTTTTGATCTCTCAATCACAGTATCCAGGTGAATGCCTCTCTATTTTAAAAGCATTTCCCCCTAGTATTTTATTCACAATCTCTTTTTTCTAATATTAGTGTATCAAATATTCATAATGAAAATAGAGAGGCCTTTGGCAGACATAATATAAAACACAAATCATCTCTGAAGTGTGCACAGTGAAGCTGTGTAGCCTTTCTCTTTCTCTTACTCATGCATATGTTTTTTAGCACAGTGGTTACTTTCAATATTCTCTTCTATATTCATGTACATATCAGGTCATGTATATCAGGAGAATTCCCACAGCTTTGAAAACATTTATTTTAATGCCTGTAAAACATTTCATGATGCCATTTACCATAAATTATCTAAAACTTTTACTGGTATTGGAACATTTAGGTTATTTTCAAATTGTTGTGATTATGAGTTACACTGAAATAATTCTTCCTCATACATAAATTTATGAACTTATCTCGGAATGATTTCATAGAATAAATTCCTAAAGTAGGACTAATGTTTCAAAGACTATGGCTATTCTAAGCCCCTCAAATTAGAAGACTAGGCTGTTAAATGAAAACACTAATGTAAAATGTAAACTGCAGGCAATTCAATTATACCCTGAGGTCCTCTTATCAATAGAAATCCATAATTGTGAGATTCTTAAGTAAATTTAGAAAGTCAAAACAAAGAGCTTTAAGAATACATCAGAAAGTTGCTAGGTATGGAAACTGCAGCTGGCTGCTTTGGCAGATGTGGGTTTTTTTTTCTTTTTTCTTTTTGCCTGTGTGTTCTCATAAAACTGTTGAAAGCTGAACTCTCCTCTAACTCTGTAACAGTCATGGCAAAACACCTTGGTCTGGAGGTTCAGACCACAGTTCAAGTTAAGAAAATGCTTACTTGATGCCAAGCAGGTTCTCATAAGTCATTTTTTGAGATTTCACCTATGTTTTCAAAATACCAAACCAAGACTCAGCAACAGATATGGGTTTCAATAGGTGATCCTTCTAAAGGCTATAGGCCTATACTGAAAAGAGATGGCTTGCTGAGAAAAGTGCTTGCCGTGTGCCCACGTGAAAACCTGGGAGCACTGGCTCTTATTTATAATCTCTGTGCTGAGAGATCTGAGAGATATACTTAGATCCTTGGATCTTGTTGGCCAACCAGTTGAGCTCAAATGATGAGCTCTTTGTTCACATAGAGATCCTTTCTCAAAACAAACAAATAAACAAAAAGCATGGAAAGCACTTGAGGAATATACTAGACATCGGCTTTTTACCTCTACAGGTGCGTGTGTGTGTGTATGTGTGTGTGTGTGTGTGTGTGTGTGTGTGTGTGTGTGTCTTTCTGTGCACACACACACACACACACACACACACACTCTGCAGGATCAACGCCAAAAGTTCAAAGCAGCATGTATAACATCTTTTCCACCTGGCTTCATGATTTCTCCTCACTATCACACAGCTTCACCCTTGCCCTGTAGCTAGAGTTTTCCTGCCGGGCCCACAGTCAGGACGAATCTCTCTCACCCGCCAGTCCCACAGCCGCTCAGACCCAACCAAGTAAACACAGAGACTTATATTGCTTACAAACTGTATGGCCGTGGCAGGCTTCTTGCTAACTGTTCTTATATCTTAAATTAATCCATTTCTATAAATCTATACCTTGCCACATGGCTTGTGGCTTACCGGCATCTTCACATGCTGTTTTTCATGGTGGCGGCTGGCAGTGTCTCCTCAGCCTTCCACTTCCCAGAATTCTCTCCTCCTTGTCCCGCCTATACTTCTTCCTGCCTGACCACTGGCCAATCAGTGTTTTATTCATTGACCAATAAGCAACATGTTTGACATACAGACCATCCCACACCATTGCCCCTTCAGATCATCTTCATTTTTAAGATGCTTACAATGCTATATGATGGAACTTAGGCAGAACCTGTCTTATTTCATTAATACTCAACAAGAAGCACATGGAGGTGTAGTGGTGTGTGGTTATGGGGCAACACATGAACAATAAGCAATAAAATCCATGAATAAATGCCTCCCCTTCCTCTTCCTGAGCAGATGGGTCTGAGGGTCTTCAGAATGCCCTGGCAGAGACAGCACCCATGTCTTAGAAGGGACAAATGAGGCCCATCAAAAAAAAACAAAAACAAAAAACCAAACTTTGCTTCCTTTCTCTGACTTCCTTAAGACATATCAGAGAATCAGACACCAGATGCCCAAACACAAGCATTTATCTCTAACTCCACCTTTCTCAGAAATTGTGCTAAAAATGTGTATCTAAATGAATCTTAAAAAACTGCAATTGAGGGGCATTTTGGGACTGGTGTGAAAACCTAGTTCAGTGGAAATCTATGTTCCTAGAAAATTCCTAGTTCCTGGAATCTATGAGGGTAACTGTTGAGAGGACTTCTAGTACTGGAGGATATAGAATCTAAACTGGTCATCTTTTATAGACAATCAAGTCTTCCAGTTTTAGTGGTAGGACTGGGTTATATTTGGTTGAGTTGTTTGCTGAGGAGGTTCCATGGAGATCCCTAAATAACCCAAACTGATGCTAGGACAGAGGGTTGCTATCTGAAAACTGACAGCAGGGCCCCATTGCTGGGGACAACTTCCACTCAGCTAATTGAACGTAAGGAGGTCAAGCTGGTGTGGACTTGGGGCCTTGACTGCTACATTCTAGTCTCTTTAGCACAAGAAGGTACTCTACAGGCTATGGAAAGAGAAACCTGAACACCAAACCAGTCACAAAATCCTCTAGTTATAGTCTATCCTGTTTGCAAGATGTGTTTGGACAATAGTGACACACAACTTGTGGAAATGGCCATTTAACTTGAGTCCCACTCCATGACAGGACTCTTGCCCAACACTGCTTGGATGGCCAGGAACTGGAGACTGAACAGCCTGGAGACCTGGGAATAGAACCAAATACAACTGGTCTAAAAAAACAAAAATCAATGAAGTGATTCCTAATGATACTCTGCTATAGTCACAGATCAGTACCATGTCCAGTCATCATCAGGGAGGCTTCCTCTAGCAAGAAGGTAGGAGCTGGTGCAGAGACCCACAGCCAGACATTATGTGGAAAGAGAATCTAAACTGGAGGTTTCCATCTAGTCCCTCCCCTCAGAGATTGGGCAATCCCATTGAAGAGTGGGAGGAAGGACTGTAGGAGTCAGAGGAGATAGAGGACAATAGGAAAACATGGCCCACTGAATCAACTCATCATGGCTCACATGGGCTCACAGAGACTGATGTGGTAAACACAGGGCCTACATTGGTCTGCACCAAGTCCTCTGCACATATGTTAGGGTTGTTAGCTTAATGTTTTCATGAGACTCCTAACAGTAGTAATGGGTGTATCTCTGACCCTTTGCCTGCTCTTGAGACTCTCTTCCTCTTATTGGGTTACCTTGTCCAGCCTCTATATGAGGGCTTTTGTGTTGTCTTATTGTATCTTCTTTTGTCTTGTTTGGCTGTTATCTCTTGGAGGCCTGCTCTTTGTTCAGAGGTAAAGGGGGGTGGGGGGCGCAGCGCCGGCGTGTGGATCTTGGGGAGAGGGGAGGTGGGGATGGCTGAGAGGAGTGATGAAAGGAGGGGAAACTGTGGTTGAGGTGTGTTGTATGAGAGAAGAATATATTTTTAATAAAAATAAAACTGTGTACGTCTTTCCTAGACAGTTTTCTTTTAACTCAGCCATTCATAGATTCTGTCTGCTCATCTCAATCTGTCTCTGTCTCTCCCTCACCATGCCCCCCCTCCCTCCTACCCTCTCCCCTTCTCCATTTTATGCACTTCTCTCTTCTCCCTTTTCTTCTCTTCCTTGTTTTCTTCTTTTTATACACATACACACTTCAAATAAACACACAGATACATATTTTTAATATCAATAGGACTGGGGTAGGTAGGTCTCTAGAAAAGTCTTCAATAATTAGAGATTGAGGTATAATAGATTATAAGTCATTTACCAAATTTTTATAAAATGAATCTAAAAAAAATTTCAAAACTGTGTTCTGCAGTCCCCATGGGTCTCTACGACTCTTCTATGGAATCCATGAATTCAAAATTATTTACCTAATAATAATAAGTTGGTAATTGTCATTAATTTGTGCAAAAGCAACAGTGGCTGATGCTTATGGGACTTAGAACAAAGCAAAAGTAGGAGAAATCAACACTAACAATACTGCATCTTCAACCAAATGCCCTGTCATTCTTTTTGAAACACCAAGTTCATCTAACGCTGTCCTTGAGGAAGAAGCAAAAGTTGCGTAATCTTACCCTTGAGTACACATCTTTTTGATTTGACATGTGTTAAAATATACACAAGTTCAAAACTTACATGTAATGCTTGTTTTGAGAGAAGGCTCTTGCATAATTATTTTAATTGTCAGATGAACTGAACACTACTTTCACCTAAAGGAAAGCAGGCAGAAAATAGACATTCCATTGGTATCTTCTACGGAAATAATAAAGTGAGTTTATCACTTCAAGGGGAAATAAAGGATAGTATTCAATGTCACTTAATGAAATTTGAGCCCAGAAGTAAAAATAAGAAAAATGGCAACTGCAGCCTCTGTCATCTTGACAGTTTCCCGAATATTGAAAGCCTGTTTTTCCATGAGCTTAGCTGAACACCAGCAGTTGGATTCCCTGAAATAAGGCAATAAAATATGTTCAATCTTAGGAAGACATTGACAAATCTCTCCTCTTAACTAAACTTTGGTCAAAATCCTATAAGGACTGTTTTCAACTGCCTTAATTGTGGTCTCCACATTGCCTAGATTTTGCAAGTATCCTTGGTGTTAAGTCAGTCCAGTAAGAATCCTTCCATATTTAATAACCTCATTATATTATGTATAAGTTCTTGACTCACATCCACTAAGAATACTGTTGTGTCAGTTATCTCAATTCCCCCAATCCGCCTTCTTCCTTCTCAGTAATTTTCCATCCACTGACTTAGTCTGGGGCAACAAATTTCCATCTGTCTCTGCTATATTCAGAGTTGAGCCCAAGCTTTCTCCTCTGCTGGACTATGTACATAGCAGTGTAAACCAGTATCCTTCAGAAGAGCAATATATGGCACCACAAAAAAACATGAAGATAAAAAATCCATTCAAGACATGAGAGAGACCATGATACGAGGAGAGTCAGAGATACGAACCTCTTTGATGAAACTCTACATATTTCACTGCAGCTAACCTTTAAGCTGCTGCCATTTGCCTAATTCATTATACTCTCAAAAAACTACCCAGAATTGTCTACAAAAAGGGTATTAAAAAACTCTTTTCTCTTGTCTAACTACTCATGTGTTGGTGGGGTCAGATTCTCTTCACACACATATCAAAACAACATATTGCAACAGATTGTCCATGGCACAGATCAGAATCCAGCTGCCTTCCAATTTAAGAGAGCTGTGAAATATAAAACAATGGTCTTCTATTTTTTTATTTTAGAATATAATAGCTTGATTTCCACAGAATAATATTGTTAATAATAGCATACAGTGGGTTTACTTAAAGAAAAATTCTAAATTTTCAAGTTAATTTTTAATTAGACAGATAAACCCAAAATTCACATGAAGGTCTATACAGTCCTTAGAGTTTTTGTGTATATGTATGTGTATGCCTATTTGTTAACATGTTGGGGGGAGGGGGTACACATTTGTGTGTATGTGGAGGCCAGAGTTTGACAATGAATGTTTTCCTCTATTACATCCAACAATATATTTTAAGGATATACTCTCTTACTGAACCCAGAGCTCACCATTTTGGGAGAAGAGCTGACCTGTTTTCACAGTCTCAGCACTGGGGATACTGGTATACTCACCCTGCCTGGCTTTTACCTGAATGTTTGTATTGAACTTGGGTCATCATGCTTAGGTAGAAGGAATTTAAACAACAAAATCATATTCCCAAGTCTTCCTTAGTGAGTCTTTCAAGACTAAAGGATTTGTGTGTGTGTGTGTGTGTGTGTGTGTGTGTGTGTGTGTTGAAGATTAATATCCAAAATTGTCCTCCAACCCCCCCCCCCATGGGTGTTATGGTATGTGTGAGCACACACTCAGAGTCACATATACACCCACAATACTCATGTAGTGTATTAAACATGTGTACATGTCTATGTTTATTCTCCATGTCCATGTGTGTGTGCATGTATGTGGAGGCCAGAGATCAATCATGGATGTTCTTCCTCAGGAGCCAATCTTGATTTTTGAGCAGCATTGTGGTGATATATTGTGTCCCCCAATATATTGTGCATCCTAATAAACTTGTCTGGGGTCAGAGGACAGAACAGCCACTAGATAGACATAGAGGCCAGAAAATGGTGGCACACACACCTTTAATCCTATCACTTGGGAGGCAGAGATTCATCCGGATCTCTGTGAGTTCAAAGCCACACTGGAAACAGCCAGGCATGTTGACTCATGCCTTTAATCCCAGGAAGTAATGGCAGAAAGCAGAAAGGTATATGAGGTGTGAAAACCAGGAACTAGAGCTGGTTAAGCTTTTAGGCTTTTGAGCATCAGTTCAGCTGAGATCCTTTAGGATGAGGACTCAGATGCTTCTAGTCTGAGGAAACAGGATCAACTGAGGAACTGGCAAGGTGAGGTGGCTGTGGCTTGTTCTGCTTCTCTGATCCTCCAGCATTCACCCCAATACCTAGCCAGCTCCAGGTTTGTTTTTGTTAATAAGACCTTTTAAGATTCATGCTACACAGCATCTTTCAATGGACTAGAGCTAGACAATGAGACTAAGCTGTCTAGCCAGTGAGTCTCAAAGATTTGCCTGCCTCTGCCTTCCCAGTGCTGTGATTAGAAGCATATACCACCACCTCACCTGACTTTTTATGCAGGTTTCAGGGATCAGACACAGGTCCTCATTCTTACCTGGCAAGCATTTGACCCATCTCCTCAGTCTAAAAGATTGTTAGAGCTAAAATACTTGGGAACAACATATTCCAAAGTGTACCAGATGTTCAACACTCTCTAATAGTGATTAAAAGATATTTTAGGGCTGACAAAATGGTTCCGCAAGTATTTGCCATGCAACCCTGATGACTTGAGTTGTATTCTTAGAACCCAGGATGCAAGGAGAGAACAAACTCTAAAAAGTTGTACTCTGACTTCCACATGCACTCTGAAGAACATGCCAACTATAGTCAGATACACATAATATGCACACGCGCACACACACACACACACACACACACACACACACACACACACAGAGATACATAAACATAATAAATATTCTAAAAATAATAATAAAAGATGTTTTAAAATAACAAACTGACAAACATCACTGACATTCTGTCAAATTTGGTTAAAGTAGGCAAACACGGCTATGGCTATGATGGCCTTGTAATCAAGGAAATTCTCAAGCATCAAAAGAGGAAACAAGCCAGTTGCAAACAAAGATGTTCATTTGGGAAACTCTAATCATCAAATCAAATTGGAATCATTTGATTTCATTAAACTATCCCAGGACATAAAAGTGTTATTGTTTCTCAAACAGAAGATAATGAAGTTAATTTGAATCTGAATTCATACTAAAATGAATTTATGATACACTGTAAATAAACAGAGTACCAGAGTCATGTTTCCAGAAACTGCTTTCATCATGTTAATAAAATGTACCATTAACACTTCTAGGACTGTTTTTTTTTTTTTTTTTTTGGTTTTTCGAGACAGGGTTTCTCTGTGTAGCTTTGCGCCTTTCCTGGAGCTCACTTGGTAGCCCAGGCTGGCCTCGAACTCACAGAGATCCGCCTGCCTCTGCCTCCCGAGTGCTGGGATTAAAGGCGTGCGCCACCAACGCCCGGCCTAGAACTGTTTTTTTAACAAAGCCAAATCATTTTCCCTCACTGAACACAAAGCTCAACATTCTGTCCTTTATAAAACCACTACCTTGCAGAAGGTCTACAGAACTCCGTGATTTCACATGCACAATCCTAGAACACTGGGGATTATTCTGTATGAATAATAATCCCTCTGTAATCTAATTTTATAAAGTCTTGCATGAAATTATCACAAGCTGGGTCTATTGAGATGGCTCAGTTGGTAAAGTACTTGCTGTATGAGTGTGAAGTCCTAAGTTTAAACCCCTAGAGACCACGTAAAGCCTGGGTTCATGTTCCCATCACTCCCAGTGCAAGGTAGAAGTTAGAGACAGGAGAATACCTAGAATTTTACAGGCCAGCTAGCCTGGCATCTGAAGCAGCCTGCAGAGAAAGAGACTGTCTCAAACTAGGAGGAAGATGAATATCAACACTCAAAGTTGTCCTCTGACCTCCACGTGGGTTCTATGGTACATGTGATTTTGTGAAACCCCCAGGAGATTTCTTTCAGATTCCGTAGTGATGCAGCTACACTTCCTAGTATAGAGCCATCTGGAAGGATTGGTAGAATTAGAAAAAAAATCTTAAAAAACAACCTTACTTGTTCTAGCATAATTTTTTAGAATTGTGTAACCTTCCAATAGTACTAGGAGGAGCATTCAACACTCAACAAAGGTCTATTGAAACATCCAAATCATTGTAAATTCTCAGAAAAATAAATACCTCTCTGTATTTTTGGCTTTTTAATTTTTATATTGTTTTTAATTTTTAATTAAGATATAATTACATCACTTCTCCACATTCTTTTCTTCCCAACGACCTGTCCCATACTCCCTCATTCCCTTTCAGACTGATGACCTCTTTCTTGAAATCATTGTTTTTAATATAAATACAATCTGCTGAGACTCTTTAGTGTTGCCTGTATGTCAATGACTTCAGGACCGACTACTTTGTATTGGATAACTAGTTAGGGATCTTATCCATGGAAGAGACTGATTCTCCCTCCCCAGCAGTCTTTGGTTACCTATAGGTCTTTGACGAGTGATGATTCCATGAGATTTCCCCCTGCTGCCCTTAGTATTTCTATTTGTATTGTTATTATTTGGGTCTTGATTAGTCAGCCATATTGTTGAGGTATCATATCTTGAAGATAGAAAGCATATAGTTTATAGTTAATTGTGGTAAACTGAAAGGAATATAGGTAAGTGTTCAATGGCCAAGGCTTGTGGGGCTATTCTCTACTAGCCTAATGACTTTCCAGTTTTCTCACTCTGGGCATAATTGGGTTTGAGTAAAGGACAGAAAATTTTGTAGTTGTCTAGTTGACTCAGTAATGAAATTACTCACCAAACAGTCCTATGCATTACTTACAATTGCAAAAATGGGCAACATCTGAAATCTCCACCTTGGAAACTAGTTAAACTGAAGTAGAACCTTGTGTGGAATACCACACAGCCACTAAAAGTGATGTGTGAAAAAAACGTTTCACCATTAGGATGAATGAACTACATTAAGGGAAAGAGTAGGAAGAAAAACTTCATGAAAAACCAAGAACTGTAAAACATAATATAGAGACACAAGAATTGTTGGGTACCACACTAACACACCAGTGATGATCTTCTGACTACATATATAAGAAACCAATTCTCCTCAAGATGCAAAAGGGGGTATAAAAGTGAACTTCATATCTCACCAAATCTGAGAAAAGATAGAAATTAGGTAGGAGGAATTATGGACAATTTTGTCAAGGAGTGTCTTAAAGGTATCTAATCTTCTTCCTCCCTACCTCTCTCTCCTCCATCCCTCCCTCCTCCTCCCTCCCTTTCTCTCTCCCTTCCTTCCTTATTTCTTTTTTTCTTTCAGATTTTGGGAATATATTTTTGCTATGTAGCCCCAGTTAGCCTGTACCTCCTAACTTAACTCTCCCAATCCTCAGTATCTATGAAAGTGACTCTGGATACATTTGTGTGCTCAAGTATTCAATCTTAGCCAGAGATGATAAGGTAACTTTAGTGGCAGCCCTATTGAGAAAACATGGAGTGAGGTACTAAGAATGTAAGCGAATGGGAGAATGTATGCCTAATGTATACGGAGCTTGGATTAAATCTCCAGTACAAAAATCAAACAAAAAGGCAACAGAAGTGACAGAAGGCTTTTTAAAAAAAGCATATTATTTATTACTGAAGGATAAAGACATGTTGGGCAGATTAAAAGTCAATGCCTTAGTAACTATAATTACCATTGGTTGAACACTTTCCACATATTTCATCAACATCTCTGCATGACACAGTTGCTTACATTTTATTATTAACCTCGATTTACTCGGATGGGAAATGCTGCTGAGAAGGGTTGAATAAATTGCTTCATGTCTTACAAAGAAAGTGTGCAAGATCTCGAATTGGAGGTGAGGTTTGAGCCTGACCAGCTATAAGGCCCATGAATTGGACTGTTAGAATATATCATTGTTGGTGACAAATCCCCATCCTGGTGCTGTCTTACTTCATCACCTCAAGACTAGAACAACAACGGACTCAGGACTGAGCTCTAGTTCCTGTTTCCCCCACCAACTTTTCTCAGGGGGAAAAAAACAGTAGAAATGATCAAATAAAGGTATTTTAGAACTATATGACCCGGAATATTTTAAAATTGTATTTTAAGCATATTCACTTTTGTTACTGAGATCAAAACATAGTTTTATGCTGTAGCACAGTTTAATTTGTCCTGAAGAATAAGAATATAAAGTCAGTTATAAATGTGGGATCCTTTCCTCCCCCAAAAGCCAAGACCCCTGGAATCCTTGGAATTCTAATAGAATGAGAACCACTTCACTTTTGTTCACTCCAACAGTCTCAGGTTGCATGGCATGCACATTTTATTCTAAGTTTTTACGTCTAAGTTTTCAATATCAGTTTCATTAGGTTAAGTTACTGCGTCAAAATCACTTTCTACTGTTGTGATAAAATATCTGATGGAAACAGCTTCAAGAGGACTCCTTTGTCTCAGTTTCTGATGATTCAGTTAAAAATGGTGGGAAAGGCATTGTGGGACATATTGGTTCATAACACGGTGGGGCCAGAACTGGGAGAAGGCAAGGCCAGTGCTCAGCTGCCTTCTCCTTTTACTTCTTTTATTTCACTGAAGTCCCTAGTTAATGAGGTGACACCACCCAGGCTCAGGACATCTTGTTGCCCCTACAGAGAATCCTCTCTGAAAGCTTCCCATCTACACACATCCAAAGGTGTGTCTCAACTTCTTTTTATTAAAAATCTTTATTTATTTGTTTGTTTATTTATTTATTTTAATTTTATATGCATTTGTGTTTTGCCTCCATGTATATCTGTGTGAGGGTGTCAGAAACCTGGACTGGAATTACAGAGAGTTTTGAGTTGTCATGTGGATGCTGGGAATTTAACTTGTGTCCTCTGAAAGAGCTAACTGCTGAGCTATCTCTTCAGCCCTTAACTTGTTAAATGATTCTAAACCTGGTCAGGTTAAAAATTAAGATTAAACATCCCAAACATTCTCTCCAGTTCAAATAATTGAACTTAGTTCAAATATACTAGTCATTTACTAATAGGCTCACAAAGAAGAACTTTAAATAGCAAATTTCTGGGTGTCAGCTTCAAGGATATATAGTTTAACAGGTGTACCCATTTGTGATCCATTTTACCCATAATTCCAAGAGAGTCTCATAGCTTCTGGACTATATAGTAAATATCACTAGCTACAATTTCCATGGTAGCAAATGCATAATAAGAAAGGAACGTTGTGTAAGAAGCTTTCAATTCATTTTCTTCCATTTCTAGGTAGAGAGTGTAGACAAGGACACACAGAACAGAAAGAAAACAGAAAGCTGATTATCTTTGTAAATATGGAAATAACATGATTATTTCCTAAAAGCAGTAGCCTGGTCTATGATTAAGTATTCTCTGTATAGAATTACTTCTGGTAACAAACCAAGAATACTATGGATTTATGGAATGCAGGCCCTACACAACGTCCAGGAACTTACATAATGATATGAGTTTCTAATTGAGATAGTTAATGGTCCAAAGCTCTCTTCTGTATAAACAGTGGAATCACATACACTAAAGACCTAATTGGCTGATTTCAGCAAGGAACTTCCTTGACTCAGCAAGAAAGTACAAAGAGACTGTCATTAATGGCCACAAGATTTTTCTGTTTCTATTTTCACACGTGCTTTATAATTAGTTGTAATCTTTAAATTATTAGGATAGCCAGATATTGAGATCCTTGACTTCCGTGAATACAAGAGACACTCAAATCCTTGGCACAATGTTGCATTCAAAGTCCCTGAGGATATAGATCCCACATCTCTTGTTTTTCTTAAAATCTGCCCATTACATTTTTGTCCACCAGTCATAACAATCTGAAATTACACTGTTTCAATCCTTTATATATGTGTATATACACTGTATATACCTTTACCTGGACTTCAGATATAACAAGTCTGGGTTCCACTCTCATCTCTTCAAAAATTCTTTAATCCTGTATGTTCCACAGGACACGAGGCCTTGGGCAGCTGCTGTCACAGGCCCTCTATCACTTTGCTGCACACACTATTTCCACTGTCAACTTCAAAATATCCCTCTATATTTACAGAAAATGCACAAACCTGTGCTATGAGATGTCTTTCTGTATGCTATGAATATATGTTGCTCCCAGTGATTAATAAATAAAGCTGCATTAGCCTATGGCAGGACAGAATGGAGCCAGGCAGGAAACCCAAGAGGGGTCAAGGCAGACACTGTGAGCCACCACCAGGAGCAGCAAGATGTGAGGAACAGGTAATGCCATGAAGCCACATGGCAAAAAAGATTAATAAAAAAATGGGTTGAATTAAGCTATAAGAGCTAATTAATAATGAGCCTGAGCCATAGGCCATATAGTTTATAATTAATATAAGCCTCTATATATTTACTTGGGACCAAGCAGCTGTGGAACCGAGCAGGACACAGGAAAACCTCCAGTTATAAACCTATTTTATTATTCACTAGTGAGTGCAAACATTTACCCTTCATAGAATCTCTCTGATCATCAAACCTCACTGGAACCTACAGACTTAGCTTCAATTCATTGGCTTTGGTGTTCTTTGTAATTTCTTGAATTTTTATGTTCTATTCAAAGAGTACAATCTTGCAGTTGCACTCACTAAAACAGGGAAGCTATATGTCCTTTGTTTTGTGTCCCCAAGTTATAGCACACAGAACCAGCAGTGTGAGGGGACTGTTCTTACTCATGGACTTCATACTGGGGTTGCATCCTTACTGAGGATGATGACAAAGAGAACAACATATACCCATAGACAGTCCTGCAGTTACACAGAACTAAACAGCCAAATGGATAGATTCTTTCAGAAAATTCACCCAAGATTAGTACACTGTAGTCAAATGGCATGCCTATTATGTATTGAGACCATGAACTTCCCTGTGGAGATAACAGCATGATTGAATGTTAAACCAAGGTGGGATTTATGAACTGTGACCTTGATCCTGCACATTCATTGATGTAAACAGACCCTCATCAATACATTCTTTATTGTGAATTCAGTTTCTGTGGACAAATTCTCAGGCTTCAAGAAGAGAGAAGATACTATGAGATGCGCCCAATTACAAGCAAGGTGCCGGAAGAACATGATGGAAACACAAACAATATATTGGGAAAACCCAGATACAGACCTTTGATACATCAGGGCCAGCATTTCTGTTAGCAACAGCAACATTCCCCAGAAGAGCTGCTGATAGAGTTTGAATGGCCAAGGAAGTCCAGCAGCCAATGATCATGCAGTTATTTCTGCCAGCAGAAATCCTGGGAGACTTTTAGGCCTACAGTCTACTAAAATTAGAGTGAAGAGTCCAGGCTGGCAGACTGCTTGTTCATCACCAGCTTCCCAAAACTTAGCATAGCACCACATACACACACACACACACACACACACACACACACACACACACA
>CABHPR010157612.1:0-37662 GCA_902168415.1 Peromyscus melanophrys | reverse complement strand
CAGTCACTCTCAGAAAGTGCTTGCTACACCAATATCCTGAAGGGTTTCAAACCCTACTTATACCTCTATCATTTTGAGAGTTTCAGGTCTTATATTGTGTTTGGTGATCATATTTGCAGTTGATTTTCTTACAGGATAAGAGATAAGGTCGAGTCCCAAGCTTTTACATGTAGTAATACAGTTATTCTGGCACCTTATTTTAAAGAGACTATTTCTTTTCCTAATGTACATTTTTGACATCTTTTCTTTAATTTTTGTTTGTTTGTTTTTTGTTTTTCCAGACAAAGTTTCTCTGTGTAGTTTTGGTGCCTGTCCTGGAACTCACATTATAGACCAGGCTGGCCTCAAACTCACAGAGATCCGCCTGCCTCTGCCTCCTGAGTGCTGGGATTAAAGGCGTGTATTATTGCCACTGCCCGGCTAGGGAAGGACATTTTACATTCTGCAAAAATCCCAAATCCCTCCGACAGGGCAGACCCCACCCCATCGTCTATGAAGCCAAGACAGAGAAAAGTCCCTTTAGTCGACTCTGGCATCCGTCAGGCTGCTCAAGCCAGCACTGCCTCCCTCACCCGTTCAGCCATCTCTCCGCCACCCAGTTTCACACCGACCACCTTGCTGGACAGAGGAGTCTTGGTAGAGGAGACACTCAACACTTAGCTTCCCTCTAGAAACCCTAGTCCATTATCTTTGAATACAGGTCCTGAAAATTCTAACTGCTACATCATTCTCTCTTGTAAAGCCGGAGGAAAGGAGTTAAGGCTGAGTGCAGGGAGAGAGGAGGAGCTGATGCTTTCCCTTCTACTGAGTCCATATGGTAAGCCACGCTTACAGTGTGTGTGATCTCTACAGTTTAGAAAGGTAAATGGGGCAGATATTCTAAGGAGTACAGGAAATAGAAAATAGTTGGGTTTGGTGTTCAACTAATTTGGGAAGATATTATCAGTTGTAACCTCATGTGTGATTATGGAATTGATTTTTTACAAAATTGTACTAGCTTTATCTTTCCATTACATGAGTAGCTACCTATCATCTCTTATTTATGGATCATTCATCAGCTTGCTTCTCGTGTCACTGGGGAGTGATGATAAATGCAAGGCCGCCTCCTCCACCTACCCCTGTGCTGGGATTCTCCGGACATGGCGTAAGCTTTAGCTAGTAAACGCAAGGCCGCCTCCTCCACCTACCCCTGTGCTGGGATTCTCCGGACATGGCGTAAGCTTTAGCTAGTAAAGCGCTCGCCTCGGCAGTTTGGGGGCTGACTTCAGAAAACGAAGAAACACAGATAGAGTAGGCCTGGAAAAAAAAAGAAAACCATGGCAAAATCAGTACCAGGTGACAGTCTAGAAACCCACGACAAGATCAGAACCCGGTGACCGTCTAGAAACCCATGACAAGATCAGTACCCGGTGACCGTCTAGAAACCCACGACAAGATCAGAACCCGGTGACAGTCTTTCACTGCATTTCTCAGCAGCTGTCAGAATCACTAGCTAACTGGGAACCAACTCAGCTAGACACAGAATTAAATGAGAGCAGAGCCCGAGTTCCAGCTTAGTCACTTACTTTTGTGAGTCTTGAGTGAGAGATTTCACTTTTTTTTTTTTTTTTTTTTTTCAGAGCTGAGGACCGAACCCGGGGCCTTGCGCTTGCTAGGCAAGCGTTCTACCGCTGAGCTAAATCCCCAACCCGAGATTTCACCTTCTTATGCAGGAAGGAATGTATGGGTCTTACTGATTAGGGTTCAGGAAAGATTAAAGGAGTCAGCATATGCAAACACTGGATGCTATCCATCACGTGGTCAGTTCTAACTAAATGTTAGCTGCATTACTTCTACTAGGTCTCACAGCAGACCATAACTATAACATTAGCTCAGAATCTTGAGAGCTCAGTATCAAAAAGTCATAAAACATGGGTCCAAGAGCTCCAGTCCTGCTTAGCTAACACTTACTATGATAGAGGATAGTCCCTTAACTTCTTCAAATACAGGAGAAAAAGATGATAAAAATAGAATTTGTCACAAACAGTTGCTGAAGTGTTAAGTAGATTAATATATGTAAAGTGTTTATAATAACCTGGCATTCAGTAACCATTAGAGAAGTGTATAATAATAATAATTATTAGTGGTATTACTATCTGTATTTAAATGCAAAGTATGTCACTTAGGAGAAAAGAAGAGTGAAATCAGCTGACCCATAGCTACCAGCAAGGACAGACTCACCTATGCATAATGGTCCACCCGCCAACTTGTAACTATCTCAAGGAGCTAAAGGGATTATCATCACCCACCCACCATGAAGCCAGGCAGTGCAAAGTGTGCGTACTGTTCCTTTAACTAGAAGCTCCTGGGTCAGATTTTCTGGGTTCAGATTTCTACTTTGCCACTTGTTAGCCATATAACTTCAGCTGAATCAGCTTTAACTCTGTGTTTCACTTTTCTGATCCTTAAAAATGAGATAAAATAATGATACCTACTTTTAAGGTCTTTGTGGGTTAAATGAAATACATACTCAAGTGCACTCAATAAAAACACTCTATGACTTTTAACTCTGATTTTTTGGTGTTGCTATAAACATTGCTGTTCATTACTTTCTTCATCCTAATTTGACCAGTTTTTTTGTTTGGTTGGTTTTTGGTTTTTCAAGACAGGGTTTCTCTGTGTAGTTCTGGCTGTCCTGGAACTTCCTGTATAGCCAGGCTGGTCTCAAATTCAGAGATTTGCCTGCCTCAGTCTCCCAAGTGCTAGGATCAAAGATGTGCGCCACTACTACCTGGCTTGACCACAGTGTTGAGAGCTTTGAATTCAAAACTCTTGTCTTTCTCTGGCAGTAACTCTGGCACCAAAGCAGATCCTCTAATGCTTCTCTCCATTGCCTAGTATTTATAATCTTGGGTTGTCAAATTGTTCTCCACACCTTTCTTAGCTCAATGGCTTTTGGCATAAGACTGTGGGACTGTGCTACTATTTTCCCCATGTACAAAATCCAGCATGTCAGTATATCTGTGGCGAAAGCAGATTTCTGACCATACTGCAGCATTTTATTCAGAAGAGAGAAAGGTGAATTTAACTAACTGTTTAAGCACATTTTAAATGGAAGTGCCTTAAATTGTATCTGTAACATAGGCTCAATATTTCTTCCTTTGTTTTGGTTTGCCCTGAGTATTTGTCAATTAGTTACCTCTATGTGAATTACACTTTCACTTGTTTAACTTTAGATTTGGAAATACAAGCAGCTGCAATGAACTTAAAGGGCATCTGACATATTATAACAAAATACTATGGGTTTTCAAATAAGAGTCCTGTCTTAGTGAGGGATTCTCTTGCTGTGAAGAGACACCATGACCATGACAGCTCTTAGAAAAGAAAACATCTAATTGGGGTTGGCTTACAGTTCAGAGGTCTAGCCCATTGCTGTCCTTGTGGGAAGCGTGGTGGCATATAGGCAGACATGTTGCTAGAGAAGGAACTGAGAGCTCTATATCTTGATCCACAGGCAACAGAAAGTGAACTGTCACACTGTGTGTGGCTTGAGCATATATGAGACTTCCAAGCCCACCTCCACAGTGATATACTTCCTTCAACAAGGCCACACCTACTCCAACAAGACCACACCTCCTAATAGTGCTACTCTCTATGGGCCAAACATTAAAAATTATTTATTATTATTGTTACTACTATTATTATGTGCTTATGTATGCACATCTACATGTACAGACACATGTGGAACTCAGAGGGCCATTCTGTGGAATCTGCTATTTCCTTCCACTTTCCCATGGGTTCCAGGGATCAAATTTTGGTCACCAGGTATTTGCCTGGCAAATACCTTTGAGCTGTCTCGCCAGTCTTTCCTTTTGGTCTTCTTCAAGTCAAGTTCGGCTGCCCCTATGAGTTTTTCCTCTTGGGGTAGGCTCAAGCTTGGTTTCCTCCCAACACTGACAGAGACAAGACACCTAGGAGGGGCTGTGTTATTTCCCAATCAGGTCATAGAACATATATGTTGACTAGAGTCAGGGGCCTCTGGTCAGGTTTTTTTTAGGTTTGAGGCTCTTGTTTGGAGCTAGAAGAAAGTCAAGGTTAACATGTGTGGTAGTTTGAATGTAGTTTGAATGGCCCCCATAATCTCTTAGGGAGTGACACTATTAGGAGATATGGCTTTGTTGGAATGGGTATGGCCTTGTTGGAGGAAGTATGCACTGTGGGGGGCAGACGTAGAGGTTTCATATGCTCAGATACTGCCCAGTGAATCAGTCAACATTCTGTTGCCTGCAAGATGTAGGACTCTCAGCTATTGCTACTGTACCACATCTGCTTGCATGCTGCCATGTTCCCCACCATGATGATAATGGACTGAACCTCTGAAACTTAAGTGAGCCCCCTCAATTAAATGTTTTCCTTATAAGAGTTGCCATGGTCATAGTGTCTCTTCATAGCAATAAAAACCCTAACTAAGACAACATAGAACCAATTCTGCCCATTAGGATGCTAGGGTTAAAGGGATCAATCTTAACTCCTTGTTATGAGAAGCAACTGGGTCTGGATCCAAACAAGACCACCTTGCCAAAGAACCAACCTGATGCAAATACTGGATGGCCTGCTCATGGTTCCTCCTCAGCTGCTCAATCTGAGCGATTTCTTCATATAGACTAATCAGTTCTGATGTGCCATGACCCTTGGCAATGATGATGTTGCCAATTGCCTTTTCAAAGTATGCCAGAGCTAGGTTCATCCTGTGCATGGCCAAGGAGGCTCTACAAGAAAAGAAAAGAAGGTGGAAAGTCACACAGAGGTCACTTACTTTGCAGACACATAAGGAATTAATTCCAAGAAGAATTTGTCTTCATAGACAAATCATCTGAATGGTTGGCTCAAAACGTAGCGTTGCTTTAAATAAACTCCCATTATCCTGAATTTTGCCCACAAGATCCCACAGACTACCACCATTTGCTTAACCCATAAAGATATTTTATTCTGATACAATTTTTATAAAAATGCAAATAAAAAATGTCACCCAGAATTCATAAGATGGGGTAACTTATAAACACAGACTGTGGATCGTGTAATATCAGTGAAGGTGGGACAAAGCACAAGCCCTAAGGACTCAGCAAAAAAGCTTGTGATTGACATGCTTACATGCCACACATGTGTAACACATATGATTGGTTTATATGTAAGACTGATAACTGGTAGAACCAGCAGTCATGTACATGTGAGGCTGTGACTATGGGATTAGAAGCTGTGCACAAGCATGCTGTGCACCTCTTCTGGCTCACAAACAGACACATTTTCACGTTGTTTTTTTTTTTCAGATCAGTCTAGAGGCTTCTCAGTAGGGCAACATCTTGGGCTGCAAAACTAGACGCCAACAGAGGCTTCTCCAGAATTGTCTTTTATTGCCCACCTGTAGTCTTTATCGCTCTAACAGAAGACACTAAGACCCTGTAACACTCAGCCTGAGACTGCCTATCACCAAAAAAAAAAAAAAAAAAAAGTGTCTAAAGAGTTCCGGAGAGCACAGCTAGGGTTCAGAACTGGAGAGCTAAGATTATAGAAGGTAAGAGGCTCTGAAAGCTGGTACTGCAAGACCCTCAAGCAAAGATCTAGAGAGCTATCAATGTTTAAAATGTGAAGAGCCTGACTCCTGAGACTCAGGAGATGCTATACCACCTACTGTAGGGTGACAAGACTCAAAACCCAGAGAAACACGTCTCTGCCGCAGCAACAAGAACTACAGATTTCTGGCTTCTAAAAATCATAAAACTCCCGGTCGTAGGGTGTAAAGCTTCTGGGTTTGTAAGCCCCCAAAACTCTAGGCTAAATATGATGGCCCACAACCACATTTCCAGTCCTCTGAGGCAGAAATAGGAGGATTCCTGTAAACTTGAGAATGGCCTAGGCAACAGAGTTGAGTTTGACTCAATAAAAAAGAACTCAGGGCTGCCTATTTGTGACTTGCACCTGAAAAGAGCAAAAGGCCTGTAAGCTAGCCTTTCTGATAGATTCATCTTGTCCTGAACATGAATGTGCATGACCAAGGGCACAGGCACTAGATTAGAATGTCTAATCATTCTTTGTAATAATAATCTTTTCTATCATCCAGACATGTGTTTCTCTTGACCAAAAATATTTCTCCTGCTTTTCAGACATTAAGAATGGCTCCCATCAAGAGCTTTGAGGAAGATGTTAGCAAGTTGTTTGGCCTGGACAATCTTGCCTTTAGTGTCTCTACCCTTCAATGGAAAAAGGCATTACTAGATATCTGTCTTTACTAGATAGTTGATACATATCAAATATAACAGGATGGTGCAGAAAATAGGCTATGAATTCAGATGTTTCAATGATAAGCCGAGATCTTCAACTCATTCTGTCCCCTTGAGTTAATCTTCCTGTGCCTTATTTTCTTATCTGTAAAATAAAAATATTAAGAATGTCTACCCTCATAGGTTATGGCAAGGACTGAATGAAATACAATTTCCAAGCACTGAGAACAAGGTGTGGTATGTGTTATTCCTAGTAAGTATTCTGACGCTTAGTACCCACACAAAACAGAGACACTCAAAGATTGTGTTCTGAATGAGTAAAATAAACACTAGAATAGATGGAGAAAAGGGAACATGGCTTTGTTTCACATAAGGCAGAAAACCTTTAAGTACTGCCCTCTGTGACAGCAGGAGACATTCACCAGACTCTAACTATGGGCCTATAGACTTGAGTCAATAGTCTGATTTTGTTCTGAACATTGTCCCCACCATGTCCCCACCATGTCCCCACCATGTCCCCACCATGTCCCATTTGACTTCTAGATTCATGGCTGTTTCGAGGAGGCAGATGTGACGCACGTGTTTCATGTACTTACTGTTCAGTCATCTGCCCTACTGTGCCAAGAGCTTAGAGCTTTTGGAAAGAAATTTCTTTCAAGGATGTGAAGATATTTGAAAAATCTGGGGAACAGTAAACTTTCATTATTTCTCTCTCCTGATAGTCTGATGGGCCCACTCTCCTTTCTAAATACTGGATTCTCAAAGGATCCTTAACTATCAACAGTTTTAAGTCTTGTTCTGGCCTAAACAAATCCCACGGACTCTGTTTCTACACAGAACAGAGCTTTCCTTAAAAATGTATGTCTGTCCATAGCTCTGACAGTCTCCAATCAGCCATCTTAAGTGCTCTTTCCTTGTCACTCTATGACAAAAGAAAGAGGCAACTCAGAAAAACAAGTCCAGAAAAACTGCAAGAGAGCTACAATTACGAAGGGCAAAGAGAGATGAGTTCAGATCACAGATGCAATATGGAACAAGCTAAATCACCATAGAGCAGTGGCTCCCAGCCTTCTGAAAGCTGCCACTCTTTCATACAGTTCCTCATGTCATGGTGACCCCAGACCATGAGATTATTTTTTTTTATTTTTTTTTAATATTTACTTATTTATTATGTTGTTTATTTATTATGTATACAGTGTTCTGTCTGCATGTATGACTGCAGGCCAGAAGAGGGCACCAGATCTCATTACAGATGGTTGTGAGCCACCATGTGGTTGCTGGGAATTGAACTCAGGTCCTCTGGAAGAACAGTCAGTGCTCTTAACCTCTGAGCCATCTCTCCAGCCCCCATGAGATTATTTTGTTGTTACTTCACAACTGTAATTTTGCTACTGTTAAGAATCATAATGTAAACAGCTGACATGCAGGATATATGTTTTGTGACCCCAAGGGGTCACGACCCACAGGTGAGAACCACTGCCTTAGACCAATTTCTTAACCTCAGCTCAGTCTCCTGGCTCTCTGAGGAAACCACAGTCATACTGCCCACCTCAATGGTGGCTGTGAGAATTAAGGGTGGCAGTGCACAGTAAACTCACAGAACCCACACTTGACAAATAGAACCTCTTTTATTATCAGTTGAGCTCTGGGCTTTTTACTCCGAACATATTCCCCCTTTTATTAGGTCAAAGAACCGGAAAAAACAACCCAGACCTCATTCATAAAAGCTTCTGCTTCTTTATGGCTAGATCTTACCTGCCCAAAGCAACGGTTAGGTCTTTCTCTGAGACTTGGCTTCCCCCAACACCTCCGTTGTTTAAGTCTTTCAGTTCCTTCATGTTTCTGTCCGCTTTCTGCAGGTGGATATAGGCCTGTTTGCCAGTGAGTCAGTCAAGGGAAATGCCAGGCACACTAACTACCATTGTATAGGGACAGCAGTCTATAAGCTAACCAATGGGGCCCTTGGGAAAACCAAGCAGTTGTTTGAAAACAGCTATTTAACTGTGTTTTCAATTCTCCAGTGTGTGTCATCAAGAAGGGAGAATTCGGTGGAAAAGAACAAGGCCTTGGGTTTCCTGTGGTGGCTGCCTGAATCCAGGTCCAGAGTGGTGAGTGTCTGCAGGAAGAAACGGAAACTGTAAATTATACTAGATTTCCTTTAGAGACATCGGCTGCCCGACAACAGTTATTCATCTTTACCAAATTGTTTCATAGCAATGGGAAACGAGAGGAACTAATTATGCTGACAGGGACTTTTTGGTTCATTTATAAAATCCAAGAAAAGCAGGTTTGGGGCCAGAGGCAAATAGCAGAAAAGAAAATCCCCTTAATTCCCAAACATCTTTCCATTTCCCGAATTTTAATCGCTTCCCACTAAGGATATAACAGCAGAAGACCACATATCAGATATAGCAAACTGACAGACCCAATAGAGAGGAAGGTGTGTAGAGGGGGAGAGATGGGAGCTTCTGAGCTCACAATGCCCAAGATTACTCAGGAATTCTACTTCTCTTGACACCTTCCAAGTGGGGAGAATATAAAGATCAAAACCACACATTTCTTGGGGATAGACATTGATATCACTTTGCTCCCTGGTGTCCTGAAAGGTCTTCGTATCAAGAGCTTGCGTATTTATCATGACACTTGGAAGATGGGGGAACCTTGACGAGGTGGGATCTGGTTACGGAGGAAGGGGAGGGGATGCCCTTGATAAGCACAGTGGGAGTCCAGCATCTTCCTCTTTCTCATCTCCTCTCTGTAAGTGTTTCTACTTCACTAGGCACTCCCGACATGATGCTTTGCCTTGCTACAGGCCCAAGAGCAGAGGACCCAGCAGATCTTGAACTAGAACTTCTACAACTATAAGCTGACGTAACTCCCAACCCCTTTATAAGCTGAGTATGTCCTGTGATACAGTCATACACCAGGCTCCTTTTTCTGGAGATAGAGAGAACTTCATCAGTGGTCCATTTGTGTGGCTTCTGTTTTCACAGGCAATATTCTTAACAGCATTAAAAAAAAAAAGCATTAGATGATCAAGCACCCATTAAACCAGTGGGTTCTGCTATACATTATAGTTACTTGTGTCTTTCAACCAGTTCAAGGAACAGAATTACCCTAGACCTAGTAAAAAAAAAAAAAATCAAAATTCCCAGGGAAGAAGCCATTTAGCCATTTAGCACTTATTCTTAAAGCTCCCCCAGAGAATTACTATGGATAGGGGGCTAGTTTGCTAAAGTGCACTTTAAATTACCACTCACTCTCTCCAGTCTTACACTGCTATCACCACTACCACTTACATATGCATTGGGAATATTAACTTTGAATGGAAGTTCATGGAAGGCCTACCAGATTTAGAACATTCCAATTGGCTATGGGGTGTGTGGCTAGTGAGATCCCTTCCATGGCTCAACTCGGGCCTTATAGGGACAAACACAAAAATAAAATGCATACCTCTTTGGGTGGACAAATACCTTATGGAGGGCCTAGATGCTGGAACACAGCTCATAGGAACCACTTCCGCCTTCTACCCTCCCATCCGGCATGCAGCCTGTAACCTTCATCACCAGATCCACTTGGGAAAAAAAGGATATCGCTTTTGGAGGAGCCAAGCTATTCCCAGAGTATAGTAGAGCATGATCAGAGCTCCCAGGATTTCCTTTTTCTCCTTGTCTGAGGTTGTGTTTTGCTTCCAGGTCAGCAGTGTGTTCCTGGCCGACACAGCATGTTTCTTGGCCTGAGCTGGGAGGCCTGAGGAAGGTTAGAGAGGTGTCAAAGAAGTTAGGGGGTGTCAAGAAAAAAAAAAAGACATTACATAAGGCATGTTCCAGTCAAAGGCATTCCTGAAAGAGCAGAAGGTAGACAGAGTGGTTGTCAGGTATGGGTCCTAAATCTAGTGCATCGCAGTATTTGGAGTGTTTATACAGCACAGATCCCTGCTTCTAACCTAGGCCTAGGAAGCTGGAATCGCTAAAAGAACAGGTCCAGGAAGTTCTGTTTTGAACCTACAGATGGTCTTTATGCAGCCTCCCTGGCACTGATCTGTGGATCTCAGTTTAGAAATCAGTGACTGACAGGGGTGCGAGCTGAGTAACCCCTTTGACATTCTGCTGCAAAGGCATGTGACCTTTTCAACTTGCAAAGCATCTCCAGCCTCCAAATGGCAAATGATACTCATTATGAAAACTGCCCCTAACCCAGCACACGGAGACAAAGAGGGCCAGCTTTCAGCTTTCTGGAAAATGCATTCTATAAATACAAGGGTTTAGGAATGTAATTACTTCCATCTGAGAGTTCTTTTTGTCCAATCCAAGATGAATCTGGTCATACTAATTGGTCACACACACACACAAGAATCCAATTTATAAGTTCAGTGGGGCCCCTCACTAGGAAGACTCAGGGAATGCCAAGTCCCAGCTAGAACTGGTGGGGGTTTTCTCTTGTTTTCTAAAAAAAAAAAAAAAAAAAAAATCTGGTGTTCCTGAGAACTTATCCAAGCTATTTGTCCAGTTAACAGAGGTAGGAGACAGGCTTGAGAACACCGGCTATTGGACTACTGCCTCTTCATCAACTCTAACTTGTATCTTTCCCTTTTCTTCATGGGAAAAGTGAAGGGCTGGATACCATCCTGTTCTCTTCCATTCTAATGAAATCAAGAAGGAGTGCTTACTTTCGGCCCTCTCTGAAGGCATCTAGGGCTGGTGAACATGTTCATTCCTGCCAAGTAGGCACCACTGGCTTGTGCCTAAAAAATTCCACTTTGCCTTTGGCCTTGGAGCATGGTTTCACAGCATGCTTAGTTTTCAACAAGGGATGTTTGGAAGGAGTGGCCGTTGGTGCCTGCAGCCCTCCCATGTTCTCAATGTGCAGGACCTTCTCATTGAGTCACAACAATGAAAGGAACAAAGCCTTCCGTGGAACAGCTCTAAACCTGATCCTGAATCCAACTAGTCCCTGAAGAGCTTAGCTGAAGGGAGAAGTGGGCTCTGTAAAGAGAGGGCTTGGTTCTAAGTTAGCAGGCTCATGCGGCTCTCACACTGCCCTGTGCAGGGCCTTGCTTTCAGCTTCCAGTAGTTACTGGTTTACAAGCACAGTTGTGAGAAACAAGATGCACAGTTAAAACAGCAATAAGGTCTCCAAGGGTGACCTAACATTCAAACTGATAACAACACTCCTGGGTGATGTTAATCCAGAGTGTCTGAGGCCCACACCTGGAGAAATAGAGTTAGTAAAAGTTTTATTTCTGGGACAGGGTCTCACTTTATAGCTCTGACTATCCTGGAACTCATAATCTACAGACCAGGCTGACCACAGACTCGCAGAGATCCGCCTGCCTCTGCTGGGATCAAAGGCATGTACCACTATGCCTGGCTAGAGTAGGAATATCCTCTTATTTTCATGGACTAATCTTGGTCTTGAAGAGTGGGTCGGATTTGATCAACAGAGGAGTTTGCATTTGAGTAAAGCCTGAAGCCATGAAAACAGAAGTGTTAGAGAAGATAAGAAATGGACCCATTAGACTAAAAGGGAAGTTTGAGCTTAAAGATGTACAAACTGTGCACTGGGTCGGTATGATGTCGTCTCAGAGGCTGGCCTCCTTGTGTTCCCATAACAGACCATCTGAGACTGGATAGCTTAGAAAGAGCGAAAGCTTATTTTTTTCAAAGTCCTAGAGCTTGGGAAGTCTAAGAGTATGACGTCTACAGGTAGGTATGCCTTTCTTCCTGTATTCACATGGGAGGATGGCTTATGGCCTCTTTTACTGAGGCCATAATCTCATTCTTGGAGATGGAACACTCCTGACCCAATCATCTCTTATCGATAATTAGATCAGCTCCACTTCTTGATACTTTCACCTTGCTGACACCTAGATTTTTAGAGAGGACACATTCAAAACAAAGCAGACACTAAGGTGAGGTGACTGCATCTCACTTGTCAGGGGCATCCACTAGTCAACTCTGACAGGGAGACATTAGGAGCCGGGGCTGGTGTCTAAAACCCAAGACATTAAGATAGGAAACCGAGAAAGTCTTTTGATCAAATGGGTTGTTTTCCAAAACCACATGGATACTTGGGGGTGTAGCGACACAACTCAGTTGTCCTCCCTGATTCCCGAGGAGGAAGAAGGGCGAACATGGAGGAGTTACTCAACATCCCCACAGCAGCATAACCTTCCTGGATGGGTAGGTTGGAAGTGAAACGACCACCACAGAGAAACCTGCTCTGAAGCATCTCCAGGGCTTCACGGGCCTGCCTCCCCTGCTCTGGTGCCTGGCTTGCTGTGACATCTCTGAGAGGAACTGTCTTCCAGCAGGCTTATCTGCCAGCCAGCTATACAGTGGTCTCCACACTCCTATGTTCCCAGCGAAAACACTGAACTGAAAACCAGTGGGGCTTAAAGAGACCGAGCAGAGTTTGGAACTCCCACACTTCAAAGTAAGCACTGAAGGGGGAAAGTACTGCTTTCACAGTCCTTCCGACCTGGGTGGGGTGCATGTACTCCTGTGGGCATGCGACATGTCATCATGTATTGGGGGATCAACAGTTCGGTGCTGTTTTTAGCCTGTTTTATTTTTCCTGTCTTATAACTATTTATCGTATTACATGTATAAATACTTCTGGACCTGCTTTGTAATAAATGACAGAATTGGAAAGTGCCCAAGCACTTTTAGTGGAAGGGGAACTAACTGCTCTAGAGAAATGTTTTCCAACCTTTTCAAGTATGAAAGCACTCTGTTTATGTCCGAAGTATTTATGCAGTTTCCCATTTTCTGATAGCAGTTGGCACACACTATTTAAGAAAGTGCATGATAAAATGTCCTTTGAAGTCACTATCAGTGTCACTTTGAAATGAACTTGCAATTTTAATTGAAAAATACTTCCTTTCATGTAAAAAAAAAAAAAAGAAAAGAAAACCTGCACGTGTGCATATACATGAGACTTTCTACTGGGTCTTTCTATGAAGGATGTCACAGGTGCATCATCAGACAACTCTAATTTCCATGTCTTCAACCCCAGTGGTTGCTCAGTCATTTTCTTTTCTCTGCCCTTCCATGCCAGGGGCATCACCACCCTTACTACCTTGCACTTAAGATGCATAAATGAGGTAAAAATCAAAGTAGCATCAAAGCCTGCAGAAGCTGGAGTCAGTGGTAACAGATAAGTGCTGATGAATTGTCAAATGGATTCAAATATGTCTAGAAACATATTAATCATTTTGTTTTAGTGTGGGCAGTTATTCTCTGATATCTCTGTCCTGTGTGTGTGTGTGTGTGTGTGTGTGTGTGTGTGTGTGTGTGTGTGTCTGTCTGTCTGTCTGTCTGTGTTTTTCTACTCTCCCCACTTTGGTTTTTTGAGACAGGGTTTCTCCATGTGGCCCTAGCTGTCCTGACTCACGCTGTAGACCAGGCTGGCCTTGAACTCAGGGATCTGACTGTCTCTGACCCTGGAAGCTGGGATTAAAGATGTGTCACCACGCCTGGCCTCTGATGTCTCTTAACATGACTCGGGCCAGAGGAAATCTGTTCAGAGTGACCCAGTCTTCTGAGGTAACTATTGTCACTTGAAAGCAGTCACCGTTGGTCATCTTTTATGTTTAAGAAGTTATTATGGGCTGGGTGGTGGTGGCGGCGGCGGCGGCGGCGGCGGCGGCGGCGGCGGCGGCGGCGCACGCCTTTAATCTCAGCACTCAAGAGGCAAAGGCAGGTGAATCTCTGTGAGTTCGAGGCCAGCCTAGTCTACAAAGCGAGTTCCAAGAAAGGTGCAAAGCTACACAGAGAAACCCTGTCTTGAAAAACCAAAAAAGAAGTTATTATGGTACAAGAGACCAAGGTCAATGGTCAGATTTCCTAGAAATAAGTCCTGGCATAGCCACATACTACTATTCATGTGGCCTTGAACAAACTATTTAGTTTACCTGTGCCTCAAGATTTCTCTTCCTAAGAGATGCTCATGAAAACACCTACCATCTTATTGTGGTCTCCAGGGTAAATTTAATGCATGAGAAAGGATTAGGTGGTACTAGAATAGAGTCTGGATGCACATTAACCGCTGCTATTCCCAGAGCCAGTTTCTCTTATTGAGTAATTTCTTGTATCTGTCTCCACTTGGAGCATTTTTCATGGCTCTACGAAGACTCTCTCAAATGCAAACTCACTTTAAGCTGGAGTTGGGCTTCCTTCAGGCTAGATCATCTGTGGGAGTTTTTGTTTGTTTGTTACATTTGGCTTTGTTTTAAATCATCCTCAGTTGTCTCTGTACCAGGTTTTGTTTTTTTTTTTTTTCTAATTAGAGTAAACGGGGCTCACGACTTTTACTTTTTCTGGTTTTGTAGCACTTACAACAGAGCATGAATATCTGGCCAGTTTCCAATTACAACAAGCTGACTGATTAATTTACTATCTCATTAATAACTAGCAAACTAGCAGGAAACTGCCTGTCCACGTACCATCTGCTCCTTCCGTTGCACTTGGAAACAGTTCATTGTCATGTGTCAGACAACCCTGGCGTCTCTGCCTGCCCTGTCTTTTGCTGCCGTGTCATCAAGCTCTTTAGAATTACCCCTCAGAGCAGCTGGAAACAGAGTTCCACTCCTGGCATCCTTAACTTTACCTCACCAAGCAACAACCACCTACACTTTCTGCTCTACCAAGGTTTCATGCTCCCTCCTGGACCCCATCCCCCTCATTAGTCCACTAACTGATTGAATAGAGTTTCACTATGTAGCCCAGAATGACTTTGATCTAATAATTCCATTGTCCTAGTCTCCCAAGTGCTGGGAGGACAGGCATGTGTCACCATACCCAGCTACCCCATTTTAAAAAATGCTTCCTGTGGTGGTATGAATAAGAATGGCCTCCATAGGCTCCTATTTGACTACTTGGTCATCAAGGAGTGCCACACTGGAGAGGGATTAAAAGATATGGCCTTACTGGAGTAGCTGTGGTCTTGCTGGAGGAAGTGTGTCACTGGGGTTGGGCTTTGAGCTTTCAAATGCCCAAGCCAGTCCCACTGTCTCTCTTTTCCTGCTGCCTATGGATCAGGGTGGAAACTCTCAGCTGCTTCTCCAGCAACATTCCTTCCTGAATGCCATCATGTTTTCTGCTATGATGACAATACACTAAACCAATGATACTATAAGCAAACCCCAATTAAATGCTTTCCTTTATAAGAGTTGCCATGGTCATGGTGTCTCTTCACAGCAATAGAAACCCTGACTAAGACATTTCCAATACTCTTTTCCAATTTGCTCCTTCTTCTCTGCCTGAAATATTATTGTATCTCTTTCTTTTGTAAAACAATATGTCTTTTTTGACATTTTTAGCTATCCTTCCTATCTTCCTTTATATCTTTCAATATCTAGTATATACAACATGTAGTCCAGCTAGGCACGGTGGCACACACCTGTAATTTCAGCACTCAGAAGGCTTAGACAGAAAAATTATGGGTTTGAGCATATCGTGCTCTACAAAATGAAGCACTGTCTCAAAACCAATCAAACTAAACCAAAACAAGAGAATGTACTGTGTAATCATTCATCCCTGTTCCTTGAACTTAACTCTGGAACTGTCTTCTGCTGCAGCCACTGTGGAGTAACTGTTTTGAGGTTTCCAAAGACCTACCAAATACATCAAATCACAATTTCTTACTGTCCATTTTGCTACAGCATTAAATACCCTTATTTACTTGATCCTTCCTAAGTAAGTCTTTCCCAAGGTTCCCACTGATTGCCACGCCCTTCTAAAAGTCTTTCTGCATATTCCTCTTCTTTTCACATTTCAGAAATCTGAGGAACTCCTGTAATTGCAACCCTAGCTAGCTTCAAGTGCTTGTCACATCCATGTCTCCTGTCAAGTCTTAGTCTCCAGTGGTCCTCGTGCTTATGATTTCCTTTTTCCATCCTCACATTTTGTTCCCAGGTTTCTAACACCAAGTAAGATAATAGTAGGTTTCTCTATTGAAATTCAAAATCAACACATCAAAGCCTGCACCCATCCAGGCCTAATAGTGTATGACTTCAATACCAGCAGTGAGAGTCAGGCAGATTTCTGTAAGTTGGAGGCTAGCCGGGGCTATATAGTGAGACCCTATCTCACAAACAAGCAAACAATAACAAAAAGCCTTCCACTCAATAATTCCAGTTCTCCTTTCATGATCTATTCATCAATGAAAATGGCATGTTTGGGGTCAAAGCCACCTTTGGGAATTTGCCTTTTCTTCTGGGGTGGGTAGAGAAAACAAGTGTCATGTCGCCCATACTGGCCTTGAACTTGCTCTGTGGTTTGGTTTCTAGCGTGTGATCCTACTGCTGTTCCAGCTTCCTGGCTGCTGTAGGTCACACACCTGTGCTGCTGTGCCCTCCTGTGCAACGATCATTTTAGGACAGATTATTTATTTCTATGATTGAAAAGCTAAACTCGAGCCAGCACTTGGGAGGTGGAGACAGGAAGATCAGGAGTCCAACATCATCCTCAGTTACATAGTAAGTTTGGCCAGCTTGGGCTACATAATACAACATCTTAAAAGAAGAAAAGGAAAGAAAGAAAAGTTAAAGTCATATGGAATAGCAAACATTGAGGCCTCATTTCCAACCTGGATTACTGTCATCATAAGCACTCTCTATCATACTTTCCTATCTCGCATGCTCTTTGTCTATTCCCCTCTTACTTACACAAGTAGAAGTAAAGTGCTGCCCTTCACTGTGATCACCTTTTCCCTAAAGTTGCACTCAGACATTCCCCTGACAGTACACAGAGGTCCTTCATGCTCCTCAACAAGTCCTTCTCCCTTTGTGTGTGTGTGCTTGCTCTCCGTTGACAGATTCTTTGTTGTTTCTAATCTTTCAGTACCATAACCAATCTTCAAAAATTAGCTTTATCCATATGTTGTAAGCGTGTATTTAGGAAAGATTCCTGGAAGCGAGACTTGGTTCTAAAATGGTCTTTTCTTCCTAGATCCCTGAATCCTTACTTTTTTACTTACTTATTTAGGTTTAGCTCTAGTATTGGATCCAGACAACTCAGTTGCTTCCATTCAACTATCGTTGAGAGATTAGTTTTGCTAAAGGGATACTTTGATATTTTCAGCAGCCTGCTGGAAAACCTACAGTGGCCTTTCTTGCCTATTGTATCAGTTCAAGGCCCTTGGCAATGTTTAAAAGCCATGCTGTTATCTTCCCAGCACAGTCTCGTTTCCAAGTTCATCTTCCTAGTCCAAATCATGGCTACATAGGGTATCTCCCTGCTATCTAAACAGATACTGCACATTGCTTCCTTAAGCCTTCACCTCTGCCCTGGTCTTTCATTAGACTCTAACTTTCCACACCATGTTTTCATCTACCAACCACATCCTATTAATTTCTTAGTCTTTCTTGAATGTGCATGGATACATGTGCACACGCACATGTGCACACGCGCGCGCGCACACACACACCATCTACCAACCTTTCCAGGGGCATTTATTTAAATCAATTACAGAACTCTGACCTTAAACACCTGCTATCATAGGTCTCCAGGTAGCTCACTTCACACAAGAGGTTCTAAGTTCTTTGAGGGGTGCCTGTACATGATAGTTCCAGTGTGCTCTTTCTGATGTTTCTTTTGCATGTATAAATTCATCATAAAATGGTTACAGAAGGACTTCTTACTGAGAAAAATCAGCCTTTGGGCTTGATACCCATGTTCCAATGTGGGAAGGGACCCAGAGGGGAATGAAGAAAGCAGGTCTGATGTCTCTAAGACATGCACATGTGCAGCCAGGCATGAAGACACACATGGATGTTCCCTCCTTCCCCACAGCAGGCTGGTTCATATATTCTGTCCACTGTCCATTTTAGAAGCAGTTACAGGATTAGTAGCAACAGAAGTAAGTAGAACTCAGAGAGTCCTTTATCCCTCTCAAAGGTCTATGGCATTGAAAGCCTTGTTGTTCTAGTCCATGGGCTAGACACTAGAAAGGATTAAGTTGGGGAGACCTGCACCAAGCTATTCTCCAAGAAAGGCCATAATCAGTGTAGCCTAGAAAACCCTAGGTTGGGGGTGAAGGACTCGTGTTTCAAGTCTAGGTACTTCTTTCTAACTAAAACATTCTCCCATCTGGAAACAAACAAACAAACAAACAAACACTCCCTTTCACAGAATTTGTCTCTTCTAACCTCTTATCCAAAATGTGGTTTCCTACTCACGTAGCAGGAACATCTGTGAATTTCACAGAAAAGGTTGTTGACACCATCTTTTGTGGGGTTACCCCCTTACTTATTTTGACTCAGCTTTCAATAGAATTAGAAAGGTAAAGGTTAGTTAGTGGGCAATGGGACATGAGACAAGCTTCTTGTATAGCCTGACCATGGTTATCTTCTACCCACACCATAAAAAGCAGCCTCTGGCCTTATGCTAAGTTCAGACACATCTTCCTTTTCACTTCATACTGTCCATCTCCTCAAGTCTGAAGTCCAGTCAACAGGTCTTGGGTAGTGACTGTGAATCCCGACTTTCCCAGGGCCCAGACAGAGTTCTCATCCATAACAGGGACCCAACTGCCAACTCTACTGGGTCACCAGCCTTGACCTTATTTGATCTCTATCAGCTGCTGAGACCAGACCACACTTCTTTGGGAGACCTTGTGTCCTCCCTTAACCCACGACACAGCCCTTCCATTTTTTTTCTGCTTCCTCTCCTGCTGCCCATTCCTAACACTCCTGCTTTCTGCTCTTATGTCCTCTGCCCTCCTTCCTCCTCTTTTTACATACTTTTTCTGATCAAACTTGTCCAAACATATGGCTTCAACTTGGTACTCTGTATTGACCATCCCCAAGCTCATGTTTTCCTAGCTACAGACCTACTTTTCAGTTGCCAACTAGTCTAGTTTGCTTTCTGTTGCTGGATAAATGTCATGACCAAAAGCACCATGGGGAGGAAAGTTTTATTTGTCCTTCAGTAAGGACTCTCACCATTTGGGTCTGAAGAGAGCCTATGATGTTCTGATTTATAAGGAGTTTTGTATAGAATACTCCCTTCTCAGTTTCCACTCATCCTTGTTCCAGAAATGCCTCCAACTGTTGAAGATATTTATTGAGCCCTTACTGAAAAGTTCTGAACTCTGAGCTTTTACTCAGGTTCCAGTTTCAGCAAATGGACTTCCATTATGGAATATTATTTTAAGATGTGTTATATTTGTTTATGCTGAGGAACATTTGTTTTAATGATGCAAAGATGTGTTGTATTATTTTATGTTGCATTTGTTTAACTCTGTGAAGCTGCATTACTGTGCCTGTCTAAAACACCTGATGGTCTAATAAAGAGCTGAATGGCCAATAGCAATGCAGGAGGAAAGATAGGAGGAGCTGGCAGGCAAAGAGAATAAATAGAAGGAAAAAAAGAGGGATTGGGAAGCAAGAGAGACCAAGGAGTGAGAAAAGAAAGGGCCAGGCACCCAGCCACACAGCCAGACATGGAATAACAAGGAAAGAAAAGATACACAGAAATAGAGAAAGGTAAAAACTCAGAGGCAAAAGGTAGATGGGATAATTTAAGTTAAGAAAAGCTGGCTAGAAATAAGCCAATCTAAGTCCGGGCATTTATAAGAAAGAATAAGCCTCTGTGTGTGATTTATTTGGGATCTGGGTGGTGGGCCCCCAAAGAGCAAAGAGTAAAAACAACCAACTACAGATTCCAGCTTGTACCCCTGTACCAGAAAACTACTGGGTCTGCCTTCCCTCAGAGCTGAGTGTTTTCTTCAGAGTATTAGCTTCCTATTGCCCTGTTCTTTCTCACTGTGCTTTAGTGTCTTCTCCACAAGCTAACACATGCAGCCCTTTGAGGGATTTATGAAGACTAAAAAACACTACCTTGGCACATAGTGAACATTCAATAACTACTGTCACCACTACCATCATCTTTATTACTAAGGTACACTGTCTCCTGTGCCCATGGACTCTCCCCCTTCTCTCAATGAACTGTGGCATGGAGCTAAGGAGGGGCCCTCCCAGTCATCTCAGCTCCCAAGGGATGGCTCAGTTTGGCCTCATAGGCTGGCCCACCAAGACCTGGCTGGGTAAACAAAGTACCTCTCAGTGTCAGGTAACCATAAGCCAGGTTGGCTAAAGCCTGTGCACATTTCCAGTGTTCTTCCCCAAAAATAATCCGAGAAAGGATGAAACACCGAATCAGCTCCTTGTTTGCTTTGGTATTCTGCAGAGAGGGAAAAAAAGTCATTTTTAGGGAAGGAAGAAAGCCTGGGGTCCCTCCCTAGACGTTAGGACTGCACTGGCCTGGTATCTTTTTTTGGTCATTCTTTCTCATCACACTGAGTCTGGTTGGCTCCGCCTTATACGTACATCCTAAAACCAAGCTCTTCTCATTGCCACTTTGAGTTCCTCACTCTCATGCACCCCCATCGTTATGTGGCTGGACAGACAGTACACATTCCTAATTTGTGCAGCTCTTGTCCTCCACACTGTCTTTTATCTCAGCCAAGGAGCTTTTCCAGAGCACTTCGTCATGGGAAACTTTCATAACACATAGAAAGTGATCACGTGGCTTCATTGGTTTCCTGTTGTCATTGTCACTCCTACTCAAGTATATGCTCCATGACTTCACCTTCTAATACATTGAAGAAAATCTATATTATTTCATATATTAATATCTCATGGGTAGCTCTAAAAGATATGAGATTAAAAGCAACCACAAAGTCATTATCACCAAAACATCAGCAGTGATATTTTTAATATCAAATAGTGTCATAAACCCAATATTTTGAAGTTTTTGAGGATTTTTATTGTTGTTTTGTGTTTTGAGACAGAGTCTTACTATATAGCTCAGGCTGGCCTTAAACTTATGATCCTCCTGCCTCTGCCTCTTGAGTGTTGAATGCCACCATGACCAGGTTATCTTTAAAAAAAGGAAACAAACAAACAAAAACTTTTAAGCACAACTACTTTGTAAGTAAGGTATACTCTTCTATCAGAAGTTAATATTTGCTTGTCTTGTTTCCTGATGCTAGCACACATTCTCCATCACTGCTCCCTCATATGTTAGCTGGAATACTTCCCTGAAATGAAATTCCTCAGGGCTGGTGAGGTGACTGAGTAGATTAAGGCACTAGCTGCCTTTTAAAACTGCAAGCTTGGTGATCTAAGGTTCAATCCCTGGATCCCATGTAAAGGTGGAAAGAGAACTGATTCTACAAAGTTGTCCTCTGATCACTATATGCACTGTGATACATGCACGTGTGCACATACACACAATCACCAAGAATAATACATTAAAGCCAGAAAGTTCTGCCATCTACTTTTTTGGCTACCCACTGTACTGGTACAGTTTGTAATGAAAGGGCAGGATACACAATCATTCTTTCTCTTTGCCTGACCACTTTCAGAATAACAAGTTCATTCATGAGCATCCTCCAATGGCAAGCAAGTAGTTTATTATAGTTATTATAAGCTTAAATGCTTTTAAACATTTCATATGGCAACAATCTTTTAAAAGCATAATTAGCTTATGTTACTGGCCTGTATATATCAATCATCCTTTTTATTTTTAATGAAATCCAAAGTCTTTACCATATCCTGCATGGCTCTGCTCAGTATGACCCTACGCTGATCACCTCCTCCATTTTCTAGCCCTCTCTGTTCTCATCTTTGTCTTACTGCTACAAGCATACTGCCCAGCTGACCCTGAATCGGGCAAGTGAGTGTCCACTGCGGGCTCCTCTGCCTGAGATGCTCTTTTGAGTACTCTCACTCTCATTTTGCTCGCCTCAGAGGCTCTCTTGGCTACCTTTCTGAAATAGCCACACACAATTCCTTACCTGGTTTATTTTTGATTCATGGTGCTCCCATCTGATACTGCTGTTGGTTTGTTTACAACCATCTACCTTCCCAAACAGACTATAACTTCCTTAAGAAGTTTATTCCTGCTGGGTATGATGACTCACACCTTTAATCTCGGCACTCAGGAGGCAGAGGTGGGTAGATCTCTGTGAGTTAGGGGCCAGCTTGGATTACAGAGTGAGTGCCAGGACAGCCAGAGCTATAGAGTGAGAATCTGTCTCAAAAGAAACCAGAAGGGAGGGGTTATCCCTCTCATTCACTGTTATAGGACTGTGCACAGAGGAGGTGTATTTGCAGCATCCAATGAATGGACCATCTCTTGTGATAAGGATAAAGATAGAGTAATGGAAAGAGCTTTCCGGAGAGCTCTAGAAAGTCACAAACTACACATTTTTGTTGTCATGCATTCCAGTGACTTTACATCGTCATCCAGTGGTGACAGTGGTCATCAACTCCAGATGTCAATTTCCAGGTCAAGTGAAAACAGCACTTTAAGGACTCAAAAGCTGAAGTTCCAGCCCTGCTGTGATGTTTGCTGGCTACGTTGTTGCTTTGGAGAAGGTCACCCAAACCCATCTTCCCTTCCTGAAATTTGGAAGCCTGTACCACCTACCTCAAAGAGTTATTGAAAGAAGAGAATTAGCTCATGTTCACATGATCCAAATTTGTTAAGTCATCTAATTATATTCCATTTAAAATACACAGACTACCTCCTCCCAACTCCTACATTTCCTACCTTAGCCAGGTACTTCACCTCCTTATGATGCAAGCCCCGCATTTCCCAATGCTTTAAAAATATCCAGTCAGTATTTTGGAGAGTTCATCATAGGCTAACCATAGCAAACATTAAGTTCTGTTTTGAGTATATAACGAAGTACCAGGAAAACTGTCAGAAGGAGGAGTCAAAAGCTCTGAGTCGGACTGGCTGGCCCTTAACAGTATGTACCCCCTCCTACACTCCTTGTCCTAGGGAAGGGGAGACAACTAAAATGGGCTTAAGCCATTCCACCACTGTTGTTTACAGGAGTATCCTGTCCTTCAGGGCTGTGATCATTGGACTGAGTGACTTTTAACTCCCAAGATATAAATATTTCTATTATCTGAACTGGACAAAGTTTCAAACCTTAAAACCTCTACTTGCTATGCTGGTTAGTCTATTGTCAACTTGACACAAGCCTAGAGTCCCCCGAGTTGAGTGAGGAACTGCTCAGATGAGGCTGGCCTCTTGTGCATGTCTACAGAGCATTTTCTTGACTGCTGATTGGTGCACGAGGGCTCTGACCCTTTTCTGTGGGCAGAAAAGTCATAGGTAGGTGGGTCTGGGCTGCATAAGAAAGCCAGCTGAGCACGAGCCAGAAAGAGCAAGCGAGAAAATGTCTTTTCTCCATGGTTCCTGCCTGTGCCCCTGCATGAGTTCCTGCCTTGACTTTCCTCAGTGATAGACTGTTGCCTGCAAGGGTAAGACAAATAAACCCTTTCCTCTCCAAGTTGCTTTTGGTCATGGTGCTTATTGAAGCAGCAGAAAGCAAAGAAGTACACTTTGACGGTGTGGAAGATGGTACCTTTTTGCTTATAGAATGATATTTCCAGAATGCATGTGTGAACTGAGGAAGATCCAGGTTGTGACAGTTGTCCACTGAAGTTCTCTGGACAGCTTGCAAAAGTAGATTTGCAGACATCCATTGGAGAGATATCAACATTGGTTGCCGCAAAGGTCCTTCTCAGCCTTCCCTGAGCCCTCTTCCTGCTTTCCTCACATGTACTTTAGAATCATCTTTTGACCATGGAATGGCCAGAGTCAGTGTATGAACCTCTCTGTTGATAAATCAGAATCTAGGAGCAGGCTGGTGGCTGTGTCCTAATAAGGAAAGTCAACATGTTGCTATATCAAGATCCTAGATTTTGAACTCTTTTGTTTATACACCTGTTCAGAAATCAGAATTCCCAAGTCCTTGCTTTAGAAATGCATGTACCTTCATGGATGCTCACCTCCACTACTTTCTGTACTTTGGTTTATGACTGAGTCTACTGTGGCCATGACATCCTTCCTATATCACCTGTCTGCTTGACTACTACTGTTCCTGACCTCCTGCCATACCATCCTGAGCCTCTTCTTACCCAAGAATCATTTTGAAGTCTTGATATAAGGGATAAGAGACTTTTAAGGTCAGGCTAACCAAAAAGCAACTGAATGTGGCAAACACTGAATTTTTTAGTTATAAGCTTGGTTAAAAGTTAAAAGCATGCGCCCTCTTGTGAGGAACAGACACCAAAATGGACAGAGAACTGGAGGGTAGACTGGCTCCCCAACTATGCTCTGCTATATTTTCTTCAAGTTACAACACACAATGGATTCCTCACATGCTTCATTCTGTAGTCAAGGCAGGCTATCTCATATTGTATACACACTTTTAAATGGCAACCCAAACCCGGTAAATATTTTGTTTGCTTTACCATTTTTTCCTTAACGAGCTGACCAACTTTCTCCTGGGACTGAGCTAATTGCTGTTTTGGAAGAGCCATCTCTTCTTTCTGGACCGTAGCGTCTTCTTCAGTCTCTCTACACTGACAGATAGTAAACAAGTCATCAGTGTGTTGAGCTGGGTTCCTGGTTTGCTGTGACCTGTTGGCATAAGAGGGCATGCATCAGGATTCTCAAAAAAGACAAAAGAGAAGGCTAAAGTATCCTCAGCTGGAGGATATGAACTTGCTTTCCATCTTAGTTAGGGTTTCTATTGTTGTGAAGAGACACCATGACCATGGCAACTCTTATAAAGAAAAGCATTTAATAGGGGTTGGCTTAGAGTTTCAGAGGTTTAGTCCATTATTGTCATGGTGGCATGCGGGTAGATATGGTCCTGAAGAAGGAGCTCAGAGTTCTACATCTTGATCTGTAGGCAGCAGAAGTGACTGCCACACTAGGCCTAGCTTGGGCCTATAAGACCTCAAAGCCCGCCTCCAAAGTGACACACTTCCTCCAACAAGGCCATACCCACTCCGACAAGGCCAAAATCTCCTAATAGTGCCACTTCCAATGGGCCAAGCATTCAAAGACAAGAGTTTATGGGAGCCATTCCTATTCAAACCACCACACTTTCTAAGTTCAATTTGAAATAAAGATATACAGTAAACTCACACTACTCTAAGGACCTAGCATCTACGCAGCAATTCAGTAGCTCGAAGAAAACATCTGGTAAACTTGTCACCTTGCAGTAGAGTCAAAGCTCCTCTGCCTGGGAACCATGTAACCCTAAATAAGTGGTATTTAAATAACTTCTCCATAAAGGCAGGTTAATGTGAATGCCTGCCTAATGCAATTAGGACTAAAGGAGGTCATCCTCACCAACCACTGTGTACAGTGAGCAGCATTTTGCAAATGCTTTCTTAATGCTTGCTATTATTCCTGCTATTGGCCCCATGACTCGGCTTCTTCCTACAAAATGAGAGTGTTGAGTTAGAAGATCCTGAAGACCCTAAAATTTAGATCCAAGCCAGGCAAAGGAATGGATACAATGAAATAGGAGATAGGGAATAACGTTTTGAGGATAGACTAACTTCACAGGTACTCTTTCATAAATCTCAAAATCTTCAATGTGTAATTTGTAAAGAATGCAGCTTTTGGCAAGAGAAAAACCACATGCTAGGTCAAGTGCATGTGCCTCTTTTGTTGTGTTAGCAATCAATTCGGTAAGAAAGACCTAAGTTGAGAATTCTCCCCCCACACACCATATATACATTAACATACAATATAAATAAATCTCTAGCTTCAAGGTTAATAGCAATTGTGAAAGACGTAACTGGAAGTGTATTCATAGAGAAAAGAGATAAACATATCCTAATATCACCAGAAAAATGAAAATGATCTGGAATAAACAGAATTCCAACATTTTAAGAGCAAACAGAATTCCAACATTTTAAGAGCAATGATAATTAATTAGAAATGTCTCCCATAGGAATCATCTTTGTATTCACAATGCTTTTCAGGATTCTAGTCAATGCAAACTTTTAAAAATAAAGTTTGTCTTTCTTAAGCAGTTGTAGTGGGCTATGCCTATAATGCCAGGAGGCTCAAGCACAAGAATTATGAGTTCAAGGCCAATATGGGCTGCAAGATGATCTTATCAAAACAACATCAACAACAACAACAAAACTGCCCTTTCACACTGACTACTTGGGCAATGTATATTTGCTGTTCTTTTCAATGGGGGAATTGAGAAAGGTATGATGGGAAGATAAATGTTGTGTTATCTTTAACACCAAGTTTGAAAAATTATATAAAATCCACTCAGAGTAGTCTTCCAAATAACATGCCCAGAGACAAGCAGGTGTGCCAGGTCATGTGGATAGAGCAGCATTTCTTCAAGCCAAGGAAGAATAATCTTCCCACAGATGAGCATGCTTTTAGTAAAGCAAGAGCAAGCCTGGTGATAGGATTTGACTGGAAGGTAAGTGATAAACTGGGTTCATATCTAGGTGTGGCCTTGTTGGAGGAAGTGTGTCATTGTGAGGGCAGGCTTTGAGATCTCCTTCTCCTATCTGCAGATTGAGATGTACAGCTTTCAGCTCCTCTTCCAGCACCATGTCTGCCTGCCAGCCACCATGCTTCCTACCATGACAATAATGAACTAAATCTCTGAACTGTAAGCCCGCCCCAATTAAGTGTTTTCCTTTTTAAGAGTTGCCATGGTCATGGTGTCTCTTCACAGCAATAAAATCCTAACTAAGACACTACATAATGACAAGTGAGATATCTCAGGAAAGTCAGAATAAAAGGAATCAGCAAGGTGAGTGAAACTTTCCTAGACTTGTGACTCATTCCATCTGTTGAAATAATAAATATAAATCCTGATTGGTAATATAGTTAAAGAATGATCATTTCCAGTATGCTATATTGTGAACTCTACATTTTAAAAAGATTTATTTACTTTTATTTTATGGGTGTTTTGTATAGGTGGAGTTTTCCTGTGCCAGCAGCCACTCTTGAATAACCACTTAGAGTCTTAATATTAATTATAAATGCTCAGCCAATAGCTCATTATTTGTAACTAGCCCTTACAACTTAAATTAACCCATTTCTATTAGTCTATATGCTGCTCCAAGGCTCATGGCATTTACCTTTCTGGCATGTTTTGCTTCCTCCCCATCTACCTGGCGACTCCTCTGACTCTGCTTTCCTTCTTCCCAGCATTCTCTGTTCGGCTCTCCCCTAACCTTATCCTTTCTAGCTATTGGTCAGTCAGCTTCTTTATTAAACCAATCACAGTGACATATATTCACATAATGTAAAGGAATATTCCACAGTTTTGCCTGTATTATGTCTATGCACCTTGTGTGTGCAGTGCCTATGGAGGCCAAAAGAAGGTTTGGATCCCCTGGAACTGGAGTTAACAGACAGTTATTAGCTGCCATGTGGGTGCTAGGAATTGAACTCCAGTCCTCTGGATGCATAGAGTGTGCTTTTAACTGCTGAGTCATCTCTCTCAGAGATAAATACAGAATAAAAAATATAGAACACTAAATATTTTAAAGTCCATTTTTATAGTTGCATAACATTTAACCTTATATTTTATGATATATTATATAATCTTCAATAAAGTAACCACTAGCCACAGGTGGCTATTATGAACATGAAATATGGCTAGTTAGAATTAAAATATTTCCAAAAATGTGAAAACAGGCTGAATTTTGATGACTCACTATGAAAAAATAGTGTAAAATATTTAGCAACTAGTATAAAATATTTAGCAGTTATATATAATATTTTAAGTATACTAAAATAAATAGCATTAAAATTAAATATACCTACTTTTGTTTACTTTTTATTATGGCTATCTGAAATAGTGGTTGATAGCTATTGTTTCTGTTGTTTTTCCTACACAATGGCCCTGGAATAAAGCAGTGGTTTTCATCTAAGGTTGATTCTGCCTCCTGGGGCCATTTGGCAATGTCTGAAGATATGTTGTTTGCACAGATGTGGGGCAGTGCTATTTGTATATAGTGGGTAAAAGCAAGGTATACTTCTAAATCTCCCTAACCAAGAGTTAACCAACTCAAAATGCCAATAGTGCCAAGAGTAAGCGATCCCCATATGGAGAAATGGTTAATGGCTAAAAGTAGACAAGCTGGATTAAATACCACTAACTAACTGTGCAACTTTGGACAAACTGCCTAACCTCTCTTTGACTTACGATCACCACCTATACAGTGCAGTAACGACGGTAGAGAGGGCAGCACATCCCTACAGAGTTGTGACAGGACAGGCGCACAGAACCTGCTCAATAAGGATTGCTTATGAGGATGGAAAAGCTCTTATTAGGAGTGGAGAGATGTCTCCGTTGCAAGGACCACTTACTGCTCTTCCAGAAGACCCAAGTTCAGTCCCCAGCACTTGCATCAGGTGGTTTACAGCTATCTGTAACTCTAGCACCAGGGTACCCGATACCCTCTCTTCTGGCTTCCACATGTATTAGCACCCACATGCACATACCCCTCTTTCATGCCCATACCCCGCATAAACAATTTAAAATAGTAAAAATAATTTTAAAATGCCTTTATTTACCCATTCCCTCTTTGTTTCATGAAATCTCACTCTGATTTTGTTATGTTTATTTCACTGGGTTTACTAGAGCTGTTATTATGTTGCTTTATTTGTATAAACTTGAACATTTTCGTAAATTAGGAAAATACAGTTGTCATCCATCTTTCAGAAGTTGTAGACACAAATGGATGTTATTCCATAACATTATTAACATACAGCACAGCTGTGGACCTTTCTCTTCTATGGAAAGTTTCGCTCAGGCTCTCCTTAAAGTGGGAAGGCCCGCCCTTTCTGGCGAGTGGGCGTGGCGTCCATGTCCCGCCAGTACTTACAGATGGAAGCAGAAGTCCCAGGCGGTGTCATTGCTCACAGTTGGAATGCGGATGGGGTTGGCTTGCATCTTCCTACCAAGAATCACAAGTGAGGTCAGCTTTCGGGGAAAGGGCTTGGACGTTTGTTCTATTTTCCCTCTGCTAGATCCTACTAACTTTAAATTAAAACTACTAAATAGAAATCTACAAATAGATTCTGCAGACCCCCATTTGGAAACTCCAAAGAAGACGAAATTGAAGGTGCTCATCAGAGTTACATTTCTTTTTCCTAATTTCTACGCTATATCATGCCTCCAAAGTTCTTTTAAAAACATTTCCTACATGACACGTCTTTTACATGTACTGGGTCATCCAAACTATGGTGACCTGTTCAACTCAAATACTGTTTGGCAGCGCTAAGGGAAAGCGAAACCAAAAAGTAATCAGTTTTCATCAGTACAGCCTAAAGTGTTTTGGTTAACCTTCCCCTTTCCAGGATCCATGCCACTATTTAATAGAAAGTTCTAGTTAAGAGGTTAAAACTCACGTGCCTACTTAGTCTGCTGCTGTTAGCTGTCGACAAAAGCGGACCTCGTGGGAGGATGGGGGGATGGTTGATAAATAATTTGTAAAATGCATTTCTCAAGGCTATCCCTAACCCTTAAATGTGTGTGTGTGTGTGTGTGTTTCTTTTCAGGTTAAACAGAGACATGGATACACACACATACACACACACACACACACACACACACACACACACACACACACACACCACACACACACACACTTCACCGAACATTGACACCCTCCAAATCGCTCCCTGAAGAATACTGTGGTCGCTTTCCTTGACCCAAGCTCCAGAACACTCAACTACACACACATGGCATGGACAGGACCAACTCCCCTTTCTAAGCAATCCTACACTCCGTTCCCATGTAGTTACACAGGCCCCTGAATTAGGACCTGGCACTTGGCTCCCCCTGGGGCAAATCTCTTGCTGTTTCTCCGCGGGGTTTTCTATTGTTGCTTCCTAGACGTGGACCCTCTCGGGGACTTGGCCCCATCTTCCCCGCCGGGGTTCAGAGGTCCTGCACGGGAAGCAGGTGAGCACCTTTGGCTCCCCTGACCAGGAAACGCCTTCCTGGCTTCCCTCACCTGGCTAAGCAGTTAGGATCTCTGCTGCCTCCTGTCAGTGTCCCCGCCAGCCAGGCCCTGTCCTGAAGCAAGGAAGCTAAGCTTCTGAACTTGGAGACAATGCGTTGTCATGGGGACGGACACCTCTTAGCGATGACACCAGAAGCCATGGCAACGCGGTATACTTCCGGCCTGCAGCTTCCAGGGCACAGGCTACCTTTCCAGGGTCACTCTGGAGTGAAGCCTTGCTGCTGTGAACGGTCCTGTGGTGCCTGTCGCACAGGGACATGACTTCTCGAAGACGAAGGAAGAAAGGATACATCCCTTGGAAGAAAGGAAGGCGCTCCAGGGCTCAGGAGCCTGATAGTTTTAAAACTGCTACGTCTACGGGTATTTTCAGCTATGATCCTTGGCTAGTCAGTCCAGCCTTTTCCTGAAGAACCCTGAACTCCATCAGTCCTTGGTGTTCTGGGTCTCTAGACCTCGGACAACAGACTCCTGTAGCTACTGGAGGTGTTTGGGTCGTCAGTGCTACCTCTCTGCGTAAGGCTGGAGTCAGGCTTGTTGAAGAAAACAGTGTAGGAAGTAAAGATTTAGAAATAGCCCAGTAGCTGTCAAATGGTTACATTTCAGGGAGAAAGACACATTCAGCAAACACCACATAGCTCTAAATCATGCAGCTTTGTCCCACAAGGTCACAAAGCATACAGTAGCACTACAAAGATGTGGCATATGTTTGAAAGTGATAGAATGAACCCTACTATGCACTGGGCCCTTGACAACTGAACAGGTAAGTCCCTCCTGTTTTAAAAAGAAAGGCTGGGTAGAAAAAGAAGAGCATGGAGATTTTGTACGCTTTGCATTCTTACCCATCTGGGGTGGAAATTTATCATTGACACTAGAATGTCAAGAAAGCCCTTTCAAAGTTGGGGGATTTAAATGGGCTTTCTTTCACAGAGAATAAAAGCTAGATGGTCTGTAAACACAAAGTTTACATCTGTACCCTCAAGCCCCTGAGCCCAAAATTTAGAAAGATCCCACTGTGCCTGCTCTCTGGTTCCTAAGAGAAACTTCAGCATGAAACACTGGTCAGAGTGATAAACTTGGTTTCAAGATGTCAGGGTTGCAGTTTTGACTCTTGCTTGGTGTGATGTCCTGTGGGTATCAATTTTCTTGACTACACTATAAGTGTCTATGTACTCCTTGCTCTCCAAAGTTTCTCTGGTTTTAGAATTCTGTGAGGATTTTTTTTTGTGGCCCCATGGCTGATATTTGACATTTATGGGGATTAGAAGAATCTAATACTTATTTCCCTTAATAAAGTTGGGCACCATCAATTCGGAATGTTTTAGTGTTTTTAGGATACTAAAAAAAATTGTTGCTAAGCCCAATCATGTTAGTGTGGTAGCAGAATTGACACGAATTCCCCTTCCTAAAGCTGACACTGATTCTACCTCCATTTAATTAGTCCTGAGCAGAAAGCAAGCTGCTCTCATCTGTAGTTATAAGGCAAACTCAGACAAACTTTCAGCCTCAATGTTCCAAATCTCTGATACTTTTTCTTCCCATGCCATCTTAATCCTGTCCCTCCAATGTGAATTTTAGTAATAATGTGCGACTTAGGTTTCTTTGCTAACTCTGGAATGTCATTAGTCTCCATAGTTAGTTCTTGTATGCCCACTCACGTTCTCTCCCTTAGTCCCAAGGTAGACGCCAACACTCTCAGAACTTCAGAGGGAGAAGCAGGATTGAAGCAAAATTTGAGGACAGCTTGGGCTACGCAGCAAGTATCGCATTAGCCAGGGGTACATTGTAAGACCTTGTCTCCATTAATGAAAGGAAAAAGAAAGAAAGCTAGAGAGAAAGCATGTGTAGAGACTTTGTAGAGAAAAGAAAGTGTATGTAGAGAGCTCTTTGAGCTTTTATGACCCAAATCTAATGTGATTACCTTCAAAGGATTCCAATCCTAGAAACTATGAAATATAAGAACAAGAAAATCCAAACAAGTATTTTGGGAAGTTTTTTTTCCCTCTCTGGACAGAATTAGATGTTCTCCTAGTTAGATTCAGCTGTCAGCTCAACACTGCCCAGTTATGTCAAGAAGTTTCCATCCAAGGATTATCTCCATCAGATTGGCCCGTGGAGCACTTTCTCAATTGCTAATTGATGTGAGAGGGCCTAACCGAGTATGGGTGGTACCATTCCTGGGCAGATGGGCCTGGGCCACATAAGAAATGTAGCTGGACACGAGCCTGGGAGCAAGCCAAGAAGCAACATCCCTCCGAGGTTTCTGTTTCAGTTTCCTGCCCTGGCTGAGCTCCTGCCATGACTTTTCCCCAGTGCTGTCAGATGAAACAAACCCTTTCCTCCCCAAGTTGCTTTTGGTTATGTTGCTTAGTACAGCAACAAAATGCGAACCGTTCGTCCTGATGTCTTCTGTCTTGGTCAGTGCTCTGTTGCTGTAAAGAGACCCCATGACCTCGGCAACTCTTCTAAAGGGAAGCATTGCACTGAGGCTTGCTTACACTTTCAGGGGTTTAGTCCATTGTTAATATGGCGGGGAGCATAGTAGCATGCACACAGACATGGTGCTGGAGAAGTAGCTGAGAGTTCTACATCTGGATCCTCAGGAGCAGGAAAAGAGAAACCGGGCCTGGCTTGGGCTCGTGAAACCTCAAAACCCAGCAATAGTGACACACTTCCTCCAATAAGGCACACCTCTTAATCCTTTCAAATAGTACCACTCCCTGCTAGCCAAACATTCAAATCTATGAGCCCATGGGGGCCATTCTTATTCAAACCACCACTCCTTAGTTCACTCTGAGCTTCCACATTTATCCTGCCCCGCAATCTCATCACAGCGCTAACCTTACCTTATTAGCACCTTGTGTTTGCTTGTAAGTTTCCTGGACTATGGATCCATCCAGCTGTCTCAACATACATATCTATTGAATGTGCACGTATGTACCAGATGCCTGTTATTTGAAGCACTGACAGAATGTGTCAGTCCATGTGGTGATATTGACTTTGGCCTACAAACTGCTCAGGACAATTTCGAGATGGCTAGCTGAGATGATCCAGATTCACAGACTACCTGAGCAAGGACTTAAGATAAGCCCTGAACTTTCCCATTATGCAGAAACTGGACAAATAATACAGGACTTGACAATTAACCCCCAAAATTTTCTTTTCAGGATTCCCTAAAGATGCCTTCGCCCCTAGAAAGCAGGAAGTCATTTTAAGAAAATGATGCCCACATTCCTAAGAGGTGGGGTGGGTGTTTTTTTGGTCATTCAATGGCTTATGGATAACTGTCATTGTTTATGATTGTTAGTTACAAGTTGTTAATTGTTAATGGTCAGGAAAAAAAGCTGAACAAGGAGATTAGATTCAGAGTTTGTTTAAAAAAAAAGAAAAAGAAAAAGAGAATATAGATATGAGGTAGATCATTGAATCTACTCTGAGAAAAAAAATAAAGACATAATAGGATAAATGGGTAGATCATTGAATCTACTCTAAAAAGAAAAGGGGGAAGATATAAAAATGACAAAAGGTAGATTATTGAATCTATTATAAAAAGAAAAAAGGAAGAATATGGATATGATAAGATAAAAAGGTCAATTATTGAATCTACTTTTAAAAAGGAACTACTTGTTTTAAATAGGATAAGTAATGAAATTTTTTGTCTGAGTTTATCAAATGTTACTGGACTGGACATTGTTAATATATATAATGGAGTTTTTTGTCTGAATCTGTCAAAAATGTTAATGGACTAGACATTGTTAATGTAATTCTTGACTATATATATTGTATATACTTATTGGATATAGTTTTTCTTGTATTAGTTATAAGCTTTTTTAATTTTAGACAAAAAAAGGGGGAATGTGGTGATATTGTGTTTCCCATAATATTGTGCACACTAATAAACTTATCTGGGGTCAGAGAACAGAACAGCCACAATATTAAACATAGAGGTTAGGCAGTGGTAGCACACACCTTTAATCCTAGCATTCCAAAGGCAGAGATCCCTCTGGATCTCTGTGAGTTCAAAGCCACACTGGAAATAGCCAGGCATGGTGACACACGCCTTTAATCCCAGGAAGTGATGGCAGGAAGCAGAAAGGTATATAGGGCATGAGGACCAGGAACTAGAGCTGGTTAAACTTTTAGGCTTTTGAGCAGCAGTTCAGCTGAGATCCATTTGGATGAGGACACAGAAGCTTCCAGTCTGAGGAAACAGGATCAGCCGAGGAACTGGCAAGGTGAGGAAGCTGTGGCTTGTTCTGCTTCCCTGATCTTCAGCATTCACCCCAGCACCTGGCTCCAGGTTTGTTTTTATTAATAAGACCTTTTAAGATTCGTGTTACAAGTCTGTATTCTGTTTTTGTGACAAAAGAACCAAGAAAATAAGCTTGAAAGATTTGGTTCAGTTCATGTTTCCTTGGCCTAGTTGTTTTGGGGTCTATGGCAAGGCAGAACCTCATGGCATGGAACATTTGGCAGGTGAAGTATTTCCCTATGGCAAACAAGTAGAGAGAGAGGAGAAGAGGAGAAGGAGAGGGAAAGAAGGAGGGAAAATGAGATAGAATATGAATCCTAGTATATCTTGAAGAGCATGCGCCAAAGGACCCACTTCCTTCAACCCTATTGCCTGAGGCTGCTACCACCTCTGAGTATTGCCATCAGCCAAGCCTTTAATAAATGAGGCCTTGGGGAAAAACTTAAGATTGAGACCATAACTGAAAGCAAAGCTGAATATCAAATATTTGTTTTCCTGGAACTCAGGAAACGACAAAAAAAAAAAAAAAATATGGTTGCTATGAAAAAAAGTGTTTCTGAAAATTAGAAAAGAAGTCACATAATTTAGGTAGTTCAAAGCAACATTATATGAATTACTGGTGAAAAAGCCTCTTGTAAAAAGGCTAAGCCCCCTTCTAGAGGGCAGGCAGGATTGGAAGACTCCCTCAAGTATTCACTCAGCTGACTGAATCATTTCACAGGCAAGTGACAGAAAGGACCAAAGGCAGGTGAGGAACCTAATGTGGAAAGGGTGACTCTATCTTGTATAGTGTAGTAGAGTAGGGCTTCTCTGAGAGGATCGTATCTAAACAGACCTCCAAGAAATGAGCAAATTAACGTGAATATTCTTGTATGTTGTTTGTTACTTTTTGTAGTTGTGACAAAAAAGTAACTAATGGAAGAGTTGACTTTGGCTTACAGTTCCAGAGGATTAGAGTCCACAGTGATGGGGATGGTAATGGCAACAGGTTGGGCAGAAACAGGAAGCTAGCTGATTGCATTTTTGCTAGCACCAGGAAAATAGAAAACTGAAGTGAGCAGAGGCTATAAACACTCGGAGTGATGGACCTGCTTCAGCAAGGCTTCATGTCCTTAAAGGCTTCACAACTTCCCCAAACAGGGCCAGCTGGAGAGCAAGTGTTCAAATACCTGAGCCTAGGAAGAAACATTTCTCATTCAAACCACTACACACACGAACAGCAAACAGCATTAGTGTAAGGGTTCTGACGCAGAGCTAGCTTCACGAGACCAAGCAACAGCAAACAGCAATCAAAAGGAAATGGAGACAGAGACCGGATGAGGACAGTAATAGGGCAACAAGGCCTTCTGGGCAGTGCTTCCACCTGCCTGGTGACTCCTCAATAACTACAGAGTGACAGGGCCAGTTAGATGAACCTTGTGAGCAGGACGTTATCAAGAATATTTAATATATGCAGTCATGTATAAGGACTGTTATCAGTTTCCTATAGTTTCTGTAACAAGCTAATTGGCTTAAAGTTTGAAGAGACAAAAATTTGTGTTACTGGGCAAGAAGGCACAGAAGACAGTCTACTTAGCTATTTCTTTTTTCCTCCTGCTTTCAAAGCCATTTCGAGGAAGTGTGCTTAAAGTTTCCCTTAATTCCTGTTCTTTCCTCCACTCTAGAGGACACCTGTTGAGCTGGCATGATGTAGCTCACAGGGTAAAGGTGCTTGCTGCCAAGCCTCACAACATGAGTTCAGTTCTAAGGACCAACATGATCAAAGGAGAGAACAGAGTCCAGAGAACACAAATTGTGCACTGACTTCCACATGTTGCCCTATGGCACATATGCTCACACATATGTGTACACATACTCAAATACAAATAAATGCAATCAAAATACTTCTAGAAGTTCTGGTGTTAGAGTAGGCCCATCCTAATGGATCATCCAGGACAATCTTAAGGTCAGTTGATCAGCAATTTGAATTATCCCTTTTCCTGTATATAACAACTTATTCATATAGGTTCTGTCTTAGTTAGGATTTCTATTGCTGTGAGGAGACACTATGACCACAGCAACTCTTATAAAGGAAAACATTTAATTGGGGCTGGCTTACAGTTTCCAAAGTTCTGCCTATTATCATCATGGCAGGTAGCAAGGCAGCATGCAGGCAGGCATGGTGCTGAAGAGGTAGCTGACAGTTCTACATCTTGATCCGCAGGCAACAGGAAGTAAACTGTTTCACTTGGCGTAGCTTGAGCATAGGAGTCTGCAAAACCCACCCCCACAGTAACACACTCCTCCAACAAGGCCACACCTCCCCAATAAAGTCACACCACCTAATAGTGCCACTCCCTATGGGGGCCATTTTCTTTCAAACCAGCACACGTTCCAAAGTTTGCTTGTTGAAATAGACCTCTTGGGAAGAGAAAACTTACTCTGCCTACCAGAGTGTTTGACTTAAATGCACAGCTTCTAAAACTTCTGGAGGTAACACGTAGGGAAGCCCTTACTACCCACCTTTTCTAGCTGTTAATTTCTGGCTGTGGCCTGCTCTTTACTCTTCCCTGCACATCCGGTACAATCTGGTACACAGTAAATTCTTCACTGCATTTTCTGCCTCTTTAAGGGCCTGGCTTATAGTAAAAGTGAAAGAATCTCTCTTCATTCCTACTCACACCCATCTCTTGGGACATAAGTCCTTGTGGAAGTCTCTCCATAGGCTGGAACCCATATTCCTTAGCTGTTTTCAAAGACCATTTGTGGTGACCATTGTAAGAGCTCATCTTGTTGTTCTTTTTTTTATCCCTCCAGTCTTCCATGTCCTCCCATCGTGCTCAATAGTTCTCAGCCCTGAGCTGCTGGGCAGCAATCTCCTGCTTCCCCAGTCCACTGCCCTTTCCAGCTCTTTGTCTTGTACGTAGTCTGCTTTGTAACTTTGCTCAGAAAGTACCACCTCCATCATTGTTGGACAGTGTTTCTGCTGCTGTCAGCACCCAGCATTCCAGAGTTGTCACAATGCAAACAGCTGGGCTTCAACACGTTTTGGGAGCATCCTCCCCCACAATGTATCGTGTGTTTATCTTAAGATGAGTGGGTTTAGTTATTGAGGGTTCTGGAGCCTGTCTTAACAAAGTTTATATAACAACAAATATTCTATGATTCATCCACTATGAAAGACAAGGCTATTCTTTCTCACTAATATGATGATGTCAACAATACTTTATTCTCCATATTGCCTGAATCGTGATGAGGGTAGTGTAAAAATGGTCAATTTAAAAAGTACCTGAAAAGTCCTCACTTATGAATGCTTAGCTGTCACACCATTTTTTTTT
>CABHPR010157611.1:55356-71929 GCA_902168415.1 Peromyscus melanophrys | reverse complement strand
TTTTTTTTTTTTTTTTTTTTTTTTTTTTTTTTTTTTTTTTTTTTTTTGAGAAGAGTCACCTTAGGAGCAAATATATGCTTCTTCCCTGCCTGGGCTAATTTTATCCTTTTCCATTATCCTTCATTGATTTGCCTTCCCAGGTTTTGAATGAAACTGAGATATATGTGGCTGTTTGGCTCCTTTTGCCTCCTGCATAAACACTAGTTGTTGACGCTTTAATTTCTCTGAAATGGAGCGGTAAATTGAAAAGTAGAACAAACCCAAATATTTGTAGTTCTGGGGTCATTTCCCTTATGACAAGGCTCGTTTTCTGAGGGAGGGTCACATTAGAGGCTCAAGAATTCCTTTTTTATAGAATCTCAGTGTCTTTGCCCACAAGGCCACCCCCTCCCTTTTTTCCCCCTTTTAAAACTGCATGGTGACTTCTATTTGACTTAGGTGGTACCTCATGCAGGCTGAGAAGAGCGGTGCAAGGAAATGACCCAGGCTTTTAAACTCTCCAAGGCACAGAGCAAAAAGTCTGCTCTTTACAGACGTCTCAGCCTATTTCAAACGCACGGTTCCTGCAAGTATTTAAACGATGGTAGGCTTTATGGGAGAATTATTTTCATGCCAAATGTTTCCCACTACCCGAAGTTTAGCTAAATGACTAAAAGGAAGGGAGACTGAGAATTGCAAGAGAAGACAAAAGAGATTGATTTGGGAAAAAAAAGGTTTTGCTTTTCCATTTTTGGGGCTTGGTGGGTTTTTAGGTGTGTGTGAATACCGCGGTGGGATGTTGTCTGATTATAAAATGGCTCCCTCAGCTCCGGAAAACATTAACTCAGTGTGGCCCTGTATCACTCACTGACAGGGCCAGGGGTGCCCCAGAATCTAATGTGTTTTGCAGAGAAAGAGGCAGGGATATTTTTACTTTAAAATGATTTCTGTGAACACGAAGGATTCAAATTGCTTCCACAAGTCCTGTCCGAGAGTTGAAAGGATTTATATGGAATGGAGCTGTTTTGTCATCTCCAGACCTATTCCCAACCCTGCAGGGAAGTGATGAAATTTTATTCATTTTATATACCCGGAGGCGGGGAGTCAGCTAACGCGGAGTATCTATTAGGTACTAGGCCGTGGCGCCTGTGCTTTTCAAACAGCATCCTGTTCAGGCTTCAGTTTTGCAACGGTGGAAACAGAAAGCCAAACCCCAGGTTTGGATACATGCTGGATAGTCACCTTGCACTGAGTTGTGTGGATTAAGGGGGGGTCTTCAGGTTTAGTGCCTAGCAGCAACACTGGGCAGCTCACAACCGCCTGCAACTCCAGTTCCGGGGGATCTAATACCCTCTTCTGTCCTTGCCGGGTACCTGTACATATGTGGTGCATATACATATACTGAGGGGTATACACATACATGAAATAATAAATCTTTAAAAGATTGAGTCCTGGGGCTGGTGATGTAGCTCAGTTGGTAGGGTGCTTGCCTACCATGTACAAAGCCCCGGGTTTGAGCCTCAGCACCACATACATTGCACATAGTAGTAGCAGGAAGGAGGATCAGAAGTTGAAGTTTATCTTCAGCTATAGAGGGGTTTGATACTGGCCTGGACTTCATGAGACCCAAGAGGAGGAGGGAGAGGTAGAGGCAGATGGGGGGAGGGGAAGTGGGGGGGGGGGAGAGATAATAGTGTCTATAGAGCTGGGTTTGCCAGTTCTGAGTCCTTGCTGTGCCACCTAAGAGCTGTTTGGCCTCAGTTTTCTCAATTATATAATGGGGATATTAATAGTTTCCTATAAAATGAGCATAGTTTATGTAATGAGTTGCCATATTATAGTTTCAGTTAAATGGGCAGATAATGGATGATTGCTATGATAAACTTGGTTAAGGCTGTGAACTGTCAAATTAACCATTCTGCTATCATCTACCAAAAAAGGGCCAGGGCCACAAGTTTATTTATTTATTTACTTTTGCTAGTTAAGTTACAAGACAAACCAGATTGAATTTAGAGCTCTGAGGAAATCTAGCTCGGCATACCTTCATTTTAGTGGTCTCGGTGGTTGCCTGCCATTGGTGACTTGGGACTTCTGGTTCTTTTCTGTGTTGGAGCTTTTGAGCTTGACTTCTGTGTGCATATTGAACGTGAGCATATTGATGAATACTAAGTCCATAGTTGTTGCTTGTTGATATTTAATCCCATGGTAGTTTTTGTAGATGAACATCTCTCCTCTGTACTAGGAAGAGGTCCTTCTGCAGGGTGAGAAAATGGCAGGAAGCCCTGGCCTATGGTGCACAGGGCAAAACAAAACACACCCCACCCCCACCCTCTCCCACCTCCCACCCCATTTCCAGGAGTTAAATCTCCCCTCTCCCCAGGCTCCTGAGGTACAGTGGTTTATTTTCATTACGTTCCTTTAAAGGAAGCTCCAATATTAACAATGTGAACAAAACAAAACCAACAATTTTGTTTGCAATCGTATAAAAGTTCCTTAGGGTCTATAGACTCATTTACGAAAATTCATGTGCGCAAAACCCATTTGCAAAAGCAAATAAAATATGTGATCACAAATGCTCTTTACCTGACAGGCCTAAGGGGGTCGTTGAAAATGTCTGTGCCTTTATATTCATTCTCTGGTGTGGCTTAGCTATCATGTGCTCTCCCTTCCACGTTACCTTATGCCAGACCACTTGGACCTATAGGGATCCTGGCATAACTCAGCTGGAGGTTGAGTTGCTGCAAAGACTTACCAGTTTCCTTCCATGGGAGATGTCATCACATCGTTGTGTCTGGTGTCTTTGAAAATATTTCGGCATATCGGGTTATCTAGCCAGAGAAGCATCTCTGGTATTTAGTCATGTTTAGACTTCTGTGTCTTTTGGAGTTTTCACATCTTTTCTCCTTTGGTGAAAATTATGCCTACCTGGGTGTACCTGGGTGGTAGGTTGTATTTTCCATAGCTCAGAATACACAAGGCAAGCATGAGATAAGACAAATACTTCTCTCTCTGACTTCCTGGAGCACAACCATATTTTTTTTCAAAAAAATTGCTTTCTTAATGCTGATTGGTTGATTTATTCATTTGACAAATATTGTTTATTGAACACCAGTATATTGCAGCTTTCCCTCTAGATGTCAGAGGTATAAAAATGAACAAATCACCAATCCAAGTGGTCAAGCCTCACACACACACACACACACACACACACACACATACACACACGAGAAACACTAAATGGAATCATCATGTTGTGTGTGAGTGTGAGTGTGTGTGTGTGTGTGTGTGTGTATATGAGTGTCAGTGTGTACATTTATAAACATATTGTTGGAGGAGGGAGAGGAAGGGATAGAAATAATGTGCATACAGTATTCATTTATGAAATTATACAAAAACAAAAAAATTAAATTAAAAATTAACAAAGCAAATAAAAATTCTTACATTGAAGAAGCATAAATTCTCATGAAAGAAAGATTTAGAATATTAATATATATATTACTGTGATTATTTTAAAATTGTTGATTATGTATTATGCACATTAGTTGGGTTCAGTGTGATTTTTCCAAACATATACATTGTGTGTCCTGATAAAATCCATTATCTCTTTATCCAGTCTTCTCTACTTCCAGGTTGACTTTTTTTTTTTAAACTTCTACATATGATAGGGGACATGTGGTTTTCATTTCTCTGTGTTTGGCTTATTTCACTTTAATATTCTGTCTTCCAGTTTTTCCTTACATTCACGTAATTTATTCTATGTGTGTGAACACCTTGTTTGCATATGTGGATATGCATGCAGTGTTGATAGAGGTCAGAAGAGGGTGCTGGATCTCCTTGGACTGGAACTGTGGATAGCTGTGAGCCACCATGTGCGTGCTAGGATTTGAACCTGGGTCCTCTACAAAAGCACAAGTTCTTTTCATGGCTGAACCATCTTTCCAACCTCATGAATTCTTGAAGTATAATTTACCAACCAAAAGAACCCTGGACATTTCTTATATATCCTTGGAAATCGGTCTGAAAAATAACATTTTCTATTTTGCTAAACCTTAATGGATTTCATCCGACCCATTCGGGGTGTTTTTCTCTGCCAACATTATTTTTTTCTAGTCTCACTTGCATAAACTATTATTGCACATCCATACTTTTCTACATTGCCTGGATGCCGGTGATTTGATTTCACAAAACATTATGATCGATCACTGGCTGTCAGGGAGGGTCTTCATGTGCCGCTGAAATTTCTGTATACTGGCATCACCTCGATTCTGAGAAGTATAATAAATGCTTAATAACAATTAAAAGTGAACGTAATTAATGCCAAATTAAAAATTATATTTGGTCGGAAGCAGGCTATTAAGATTGGGAAAATGATAGTCTTAGTGTTGTATATTGTCGTGTACTTTCTGGGATAGGAAGGGAGGGGCTACATTAGAGATGGCTCCCGGGGGAGTAGGTAGCAATCAGGCTGTGGAGCAAATGCTTCTCAAGAGTCAAGAAGAACAAAGATGGAGACCGCTAGCCTTGAAGTTCCTGTAAACTTTCTCCACAGGCCCCTCCAAACCCTTGGAGGACGGCTAATTGCTAATGAGCTGCAAAGCTGATGCATTTTCCATTTCATCTCTTCTCATTTCCCTTCTACAACCCCAGGTAGAAGTGTCAATCAACAGAGACAGGCTAAGATGGGGGAAGAGAAAAGATGAGGAAAAGTTAAGGGGCAGAGTCTATTCTAGGTAGATAAACAGGTCTTGAATTAGGTGAGACACTTCCTGCCCTAAGGAATGTGGAATGGAATGAAATTAGAAAAATGAATTCTTTGCTTTTTTTTTTTTAAAAATCAGATTCACTCATCTCCTTAACTAATTCTCCATTTCCCTTCTCCTCTGTTTGCTCCTGAGAAAGCCCAACTGTTTTCAAAGAATGAGATTTGTGCTGTGTTTCGTCCTGTCTTGTCATCTCAGTATAAATACCATCAATTGCAGCCTGCATGTCTTCCACCATTGACTGACTGAATCGCTTCTCCACACTGGAGCTCCTAAAAGATAGCGCAGGCAGAGAAATGACATCTTGTATCGGAAATTCTAGCAGAAAGACCTCTAGGAGGTGGCCTGGAAGCGTTTCTGCACACAAACAGATATTTTCCAGTGCTCCAAATTAAAACTGTGTAAGAAAAATACATTGCTTTTTGTAAGGCTGGAGAAGATCAGACAAAGAGTTAAGTGAAATGAAAACCTTATTGTTTATTGACCTGGCTGTAGAAAGTCCCTTCAGTCATAGTCTCTGTGGAGTGTGGGTCCCTAGACATCTGTGTCAAAATGTATTTGGTGAACAACTTTGCTCTAACAAGCTCAGAACTTGCGTAGAGTTATTGTCTGTACCTGCCCGCCCCTAGGTTTGTCTGTGTTCCTTTCAATCACCTTTCTGTAGAGACAGGTAGAACTTCCAGGACCATCCCCTGGTTTCCGGGAAGAATGGGATTTCTTTCTTTTTTCTTCCTCTTTACTTCCTTTCTTTTTTCTTCCTTTTGCCCCTTCTTCCCAGTCTTTCCTACGATAGGGAGGGACTGAGTTCCGGACTTCATGCATGCTAGGCAAGTACTCATTCCCAGACACCCATTTTTTTTTTCATGTGTATATGTGTGCGTGTATGTGTTTGTGTGGGTGGGTGTTTTTTGTATGCATGTGTGTTTGAGTGGGGGTGTGCATGTGCAAATGAGTGTGTGTGTGTGTTTCATGTATGCATGTGTGTGTGTGTTTGTGTGCGTATGTGTGAACATGCTTGTTTGTGTGGGTGTTCTGAGTGTGTGTGTGCGCGCACTTGTGCGGGTGTGTTTCATGGGTGGACTTATGTGTGTTTGTGTGAATGTGCGCATGTGTGTGAATGCATGCATGCATGCGGCGGGCAGAGCTTGGTGTCAGATGTCACCATCACTTTTCACTTTAGTTTGAGACACGTTCTCTCACTGACCCTCTCATAGTCTAGACTGGCTGGCCAATGAGCCCCAGGGACACGCCTGTCTCTGTCCTCCCCTCCCTCGGGGCTGAGGTAGATCTGTCCACTGCGCCTGGTTTTTTTTGCCTGGGTCCTAGAGGTTTAGACTCAGGTCCCCATGCTTGCACGATAGTCACTTTACTGGCTAAACATCTCCTCAGCGCACCTAGGGGTTTAAACACACAAGAAAGGTCCCTCTCGCAGCTTTTGGTATTTCCAGAGGGAGTTTGTCATCTGAGTCATCTATCAGGGCTTGTCTTTTTCTCACTGTCAAACCTAAGTCTCCGCACTGGCCATCGGCTCTTTTCCTGTCCTGTCCCCTCAGTGTTGAGAACGCTGTGGCTTGTCATTGTGAGACAAGAGTGTAGAAACTACAGTGACTAGAAACCATCAAAAGTCACGTCAGCTTTTCTGCAGAGCACTAGGAAGCCGTGAATAATAATTCTGGTGGCTGTTGAAAATTCCACAATCCCAGCTAATTCTATGAAAATGGAGGCGACTCCCTAGATATCCAATTAAATATTTATGTGGAATTAGCCTGTTGAGTATCATATTGTTGGGATTTATAGCAACACAAAATCTTTTTGTTTTCCTACCCATCCCTTTCAACTGTATCGTGTTGAGTCCCATTTACCTGCAGGGAAGCAAGTTCCTTAGCAACATCTAATTTCCTGTCATTTTCAATGATTAGGAAAGTCTCATTTGGGTATTTAAGACCTGGTCCTGTGCATTTAAAAAAGATTAATCTCAAACTTGATTCAAAGAGCATCCTCTCTCCCCCACAGTTACTTGGATTAAATATGTGCGTGGTTTTTTTTTTTTTTTTACTGGTTTGGAGGCGTCTTTGAGCCAGGGTTCTGAAATATCTCTTTTCCTTTGACTCTAGGTCCTATGGAGGTGTTATTGTCTGTCAGGTAGGAGGCAGGAAACAAACATATTTTTGTTGTTTTTCGTAAGACTGTTAGAATGCCCAGGATGGGTCTTAGGCTGTATTCACCCTGGTTCACACAGCTCCTCTCTGACCAGACATTCTCTGGTGAAGTGCTGGTCTCTGCACCGTGTTAACATTGTTTGCTGAAGGCACTGCCACTGTGTCCATTGCTTTGCATGCAGAAACATGATTTGCTCCCTTGTCCTTTTCAGCCTTCACATCCCTGATCTTTCCTCTGGATTGGGCACACTGTTGCTTGGGACCCTGTGGTGCCTTTTTCACAAGAGGTGAAAGCATCCAGGAGGGTCTTCTGGCTGCAGAGAACTGAAGAGGACTGGATGGGAACTGGATAACTCTCCTAGCTTTCTCCCATGAGCAACACATTGGATCTCTCAGAAATCTCTGCATTTTGCTGGGCATTAGGTTATAAATTCATATTAACCTTACATTCCAGAGGACACATATCAAGAGGGTACCATATCCCCAGGCTTCCAAATGATGTCGCAGGGACAGTTCTCTTTTGGGTGCCAATATCATGGTGGGTGTGGGCTTACTGCTCTGAAAAGGTTCACCTCAGAAAGTTAGAAAAACTCGACAGGAGTCTACAGTCTTTAGAAATGGTCACATGAAATGTCCTAACTTTCCAACAGAGGGAAGAGGAAAGAACCTGCCCCTTTCCATCAAAAATCAGGCATTGACTACAATCCTAACCATCTCTGATTCCCCATAGCACGGGCAGGTGAGGTCTGTAGTCTGGCAAAAAGGATGGTGTTGGGGGAGCTGGTTGGTGGAGAGGACCTGTAAGGCACACCTGACTTCAAATGCTGGCTGTTCTCTCTACAACGTAGAATGTTTAAGTCACTTTTTTGCTAGTTCACAACACCTTTTCAGGATGCTGAGATCTGAGTCTGTTATGCCCTCATTCTAACATGTACCCACCAAGAGATATACAACAATATATGGATATATATTACATCCCAGACCTCCGAAAGTCACAGTACCCCTCTGACACTTTTCTCAGGTGGAATTATTAAAACAAACCCAAACCAAGAGCTGTCTGCTAACCCACAGCAAATGCAAAGAAATGCAACAGTTTGAAATTTTCTCATTCCTGTCTTTATCTTTTCTGATTGTCAAGTTTTTGAGGTGTTAAAAGACACGTGGAGCACAGAGTAGGCCAGAGAACAAGAGCACTGTCTGGTCTTCTGGAGAACTCAGGTTCGAGTCCCAGTACCCACTTGACAGCTCACAACTGCCTGTAAATTCGGTTTCAGGGTATCTGCCGCCCTCTCCTGGCCTCCTCAGTGCATGAGGTAGGTGCACAGACATACATTCAGGCAGAGCACCCGTATGCCATTTAAATAATGTTATAATTTAAAAAATTTGAAAAACCCATATGGATAACTTTATATTCCCAGTGCCCCAAACTGCATGTTTATTCTGTTGAGGAACCAAATCCTACCTCTAGTCTCATTAAGAAACTTAAATTTGTGAAAATGACTTTTGTGATCTACAAGAACACAAATGCTAATATTGTAGACATAAATATAGATATTTTTATACACACACACACACACACACACACACATATGCACCTAAACACCTTAGTTTGGCATGTGACATGAATTAATGTCGAGAGTGCATTTTTAATCTCACTGATATAAGCAAATCAAGGAAGACCACCATTTTATGCCATATAATAAGCCTGGCTCTGAGATTTTAGGCAATCTCTGGGAGTCTCACTTTCCTTGTGTATGAAATATGGATAATAATAGTATCTATCTATGAAGCTGCGAGAATCAAATGGATTAGTTCATGTACAAATAGTTAACCTTAAAAGAGTGTGTGGTGTGTAGTCATCTCACAAACAGTTGATATTAATATGTACTTGTTGGTACTACATAGAAAAAGGGAGCTTCTTATGTTTCCTATATTTTGGATATTTTTCAATAGCTAGGAAATGGATTAAACTAGCCTTTTCTTTTTGATGAAGTTTTAAACCATTTAAAGAGTTGTCCAGAGCAGAGGTCCAAGTGGTGTGAGAAGTCACCCCTCAAGACAAGTGGTGCCTCACCTGGGCTCGGGGTACCAGCTGTACTTTAAGTAGTCATCATTTCAGAGAGCAGGTGAATGAGCTCCCCCAGCGGGGCAGGCATGCAGAAACAGATGAGAATATCCGCAGCCATCCATATTCCCAAGATTGCGCTGCGGGAAATTCATCAAGTAAGAGACCTGTGCAATTCTCTCGTCCTGCCCTAATTCATACTTATTCTTCTTTTGTACCCTGTTGGCTACATTCAGCTTGCCTTTGAAGTGCTGTGTGTCTGCAGATTGATACAGAAAGGAAAAGTTTGACCTAACGATTCTCCTCAAATGGCTTTTCAATATTTCATTTATTGTTTTGGCCTCATCGCTTTTCTCCCTTCTGATCATGCACAGCTCTTATTAGGTTTATTGGCCTTCCCTACTCAGATTGATTTAGATGAATTTCTGGATCCAGAGGCAGCCCACTTATACATTTATTTCTTGCATCTTTTCTAATTTTTTCATATCAAGCTTTCATTCTAAATGCACCACGGGTATTAAGACTTAGCACTCTTGATCTCCCCAGCAAATATTTGCCAGGTTGTAATTTTTTTATTTGTTATCAACAGCCAAATTTAAACAAGGCCAATCTTATTCTAATTTGGTCTGCATAAACCCTACTCTTGGTACTTAGAGAAAGTAAATGTTAATTTCCAGTCCTTTCTTTGATATGTGTTATTCCCCCATTTCTCATGCATTTTTAATAAAAAAATAAACAATTTGGGGTCAGTAGGAGCTACATTTGGACTTGAATGTTAAGCAGAATGTATTTTGATAGGAACATAAAATATATGGAGAGGGCTGGGTTTGGGAGCCGGTGAGGAGATCTGTTTGGAAGCCAGTTCTTCTTATCTTATTCTTCTTTGTTATGACCTCAGGGATTCTCCAGAATGTTCCAGCTCTTTGACAGTGCCCTGCTGCTGCAGTGACCTGAGTAGTGGGAGCTGTCTCGTCTGAGGGTTGGCACCTCTGGTGACCACCTGCAGTAGTAGATTGCATTTGAACTGCTAGGGTGTATGTGTGTGTGTGTGTGTGTGTGTGTGTGTGTGTGTGTGTGTGTGTGTGTGTGTGTGTGTATGTTTGCTAACTGTAGGAACAGGATTGCTGTTTAAGGGACAAGGTAGGTATTTGGGGGTATGCTGTTCAGCACATCACAATAGATTTTCTCAAACTTAATTCAAAATACATATGTAACCCAGGCTAGCCTGAAAGTTGCTATGCACCTAGGCTATCCTTGAACTTTTCCCTGCCTCAGCTTTGCAAGTACTGGGATTATGGACAGACCTGGATTCAGAAGAGATATCATAGTCAGAGGCTACATTCACATTTAAGTCTCTTACTCAATAGCTTGCAAAAGTACACAGCAATGGCCCCATTCTCTTACAGGTCTTGGTTGACATTGGGATCCATGTTCTTAGCTTGTGGCTGCTATTGACTGTCAAATCAGCACTTCTTGTTACCATTTTATCAGGGGACTCTGGGTACTACATGGTCTTCATGTGTCAGCTCAATCTGTGCCTCCTCCAGGGAGCTTTCCATGACTGCTCTGGTCCAAGATGATCTGTCACTCAAACCCAGTCACCAGCACCCTGCTGCTTCCAGGCCCATAAAGAGGAACTTATTAGGACATAGCCAGATCTTCTTTATCCATTTTGTCTGTGGCTGTTTTTGAGGTACTGTAGCAGAATTGTGACAGAAATCACATGACCCAAAAGCTGACATTATTTACTTTCTGGCCCTTTCTCAGGAGAAGTTTGTTAACACCGTCTTGAGCTAAGAGGGCTTCACTGTCCGCCTTTCAGTATGGCCTGCGATAAATGTTTCTTATTTTGTAGTTTGTGAAAACTCTTTTAAATTCAGCATAGACTTTTAGTATTTGCCAGACATTTTGGGCACTGAACAAATAATCACAAAATTACACTTGGAAATTGGGGTGAGTCTGGGCAAAGAACAAAGAAAGCTCAGGAAGCAATTTTATTTTCAACAGCGCACATCCATTTATTATGGTTGTCTTGTGATTGCAGAAAAACCCCTCCTAGGAGTTTTGCACCCAAACCACCCCCTTCCAAGAGGGAAGTATTACTTGTGAACCCATCTCAGCTTAAGAACATAAATCTTGGAACTGGGGAGATGGCTCAGTGGGACAGAGCACTTGCTGGGCAAACATGAGGACCTGGGTTTGGATCTCCAGCACCTGTGTGAGAAGCTGGGTGTGGCTGCATGCTTGTAACCTCAGTACTTGGCATGATGGGGGGAGAAAGATTCCTGGGGATGAGCGACCAGCCAGACTAGCTGAGTTTCAGGTACAGTGAGAGATCCTGCCTCAAGGGAAGAAGGTGAAGCATGCTAGAGTAGGATACTGGAGGTCCTCTTCTATACTCTGCATGTATGTGCACACCACTTCACACATGAATATACATACATCCACATACCCCCCACCACCACAAAGACAGACACACATACACAAAGACCATATGTCTCATAAAGTTTCTAGAAGGAGATGTGAAGATGTAACAATTAAAAACTCTTACAAGGATCCAAATATGCACATGGAAGTAGAGATTGGCATTTATTTCAGTGTGTGTGTGTGTGTGTGTGTGTGTGTGTGTGTGTGTGTGTGTGTGCGCGCGTGCACACGCGTGCATGCATGAGAGAGAGAGAGAGAGAGAGAGAGAGAGAGAGAGAGAGAGAGAGAGAGAGAGAGAGAGAGAGAGAAAGAAACTTGCCTTGCATTAATGTCAGACTCTTTGACCTAGTGATATAAAGCTAGATTCACTGGTCTCTCTTCCTGCCTGCCTAGTGGCCAGCCCATTCCCAGGGTGGAGTACACAGAAGAAGAAACTAAAACTTGGGGCACTGTGTTCCGGGAGCTCTCCAAACTCTACCCTACCCACGCTTGCCGAGAGTACCTGAAGAACTTCCCCCTGCTGACCAAGTACTGTGGCTATAGAGAAGACAATGTCCCTCAACTGGAAGATGTCTCCATGTTTCTGAAAGGTAAGACTGTGCAGGCTGCCCTTCCCTATTCCCCATCCCCATTCATTTTTCAAGGACACAACGGCACACTGATAACCCTTTTTCTAAGAGGGAAAAGTAGAGACTTAAAAACAGGAGCACTGATTCCACAGTGGGCTCTTGGCTGGAGAAATGGATTTGACTATCTATGCAGCTATGGGCTTGCTACGGTCTTTCTTTGAGGCTTGTTATAAATGGTAAGCCCCAAAGGATACCTTCCAAAAAAAAAAAAAACCAAAAAAAAAAAAATACAAAAAAAACAAACAGCTTTGAGCATCTTCTGAGTACAAACTATTACTTATTATTGGAGGTCATACGTTTATGAACAAGGAGTTGAAGGGGTGATATTCCTTTTGGGGGCTCTTGTTCCCTTGTCCTTTCCAGTTGTTGGAATCCACCTGAACTGCTTGGCCCGTGGCTGCTGCTTTATACCACTCCAGCCTTTTACCTCCGTTGTTGCCATGCCATTTCTAACTCACTCTTTGCTTCCTTTTGTTGTTGTTTGTTTGTTTGTTTTGTTTTTTTGAGGCAGGGTTCTCTGTGTAACAGCTCTGGCTGTTGTAGAATTCGCTTTGTAGCCCAGGCTGGCCTCAGACTCACAGACATCCACCAGCCTCTGCCTCCCGAGTGCTGGGATTAAAGGTGTGCACGCTATTACTGCCTGGCTTCTGCTTCCTTCTTACACAGACCTTTATGATTTTTAAATCCCCATCTGGATGATAATATCCTCATTTCAAGAAGCAGTATTAGATCACATCTCTAAAGTTTATTTTTCCAAGTTAGACAACATTTGCAGACTCAGGTGATTAGGGTGTGGGCATCTTTGGAGGGCTGTTAAGTAGCTTTTTGTTGTTGTTTCTACTGGGAATCTGCCAGACTGCCACTTCTGGCATTGTGACACTCCAAATGCCTGGGCTTGTCTTTCATTCCACTTCTATTACCCACATTAAGGACCCCACCATTTTGCCACCTCTATTCCTAAGGTTCTTTCTATTCACCACCCTGCCCATTACTTCCACACAAACATCCCTCTCTGAAACATGACCTAAAATATTACTTTTCCCCTCACATATTGGTTTAGAAGCAATCAGAGGCTCCCTCTACTTAAAAAAAAAATAGAAACAACTGGGACTGATAAAGTCATTAAGGGTAGGGCTAGACTGATAAATATTTTCAGTTTTGTGGTCTAAGATGAAAAAAAAAAAACCAAGGGAATTATGTGGGCACTTACGTAGTCATTTTAATGTGTACATTAAAAAGTACAAAAATTATTCTAACATCATCAGGATCTCAGTCTAGACTCCCCCTTTGCTTGGGTGAATGTGATATCCATCAAAAGAATTCACATAATGAGACACATAGCAAATTGTGTAGCAAACAGAATTTATTATACAGTAAAGCGAAGTACACCCTCAAGGGGTGAGAACAGTAATGGTCAAAGGATCCATTGTTCCAATCTATGTTGTAGGTAGGTTTCAGATTATTTCCAAATTCTTTAGAACAAATAGCTTTTCCTGTGGGACTTTGTCCTGTCTAGGTGATTGACAGGCTTGTTTGGATAGACTCTTACAGGAGGGGACAATGGTGTGTGTCTTTGTTCTGTAAAAGAATGCCTCCTGCTAGAGAGAGATCTGACAAGGTTGTGGCCTCCTGGAGCCAGGTTGGACAGTTATCTATTAATGGCCGTCTGGGGTGTGTAGGATCTTTATATCTCCTCCCAGGAACAGAGAGATGACTCAAATCACATTCCTTTGATAAGAAATTAGACTCCTGCTCTTCCAGTTCTTGCTTTATAGACTGTTGACTGAGAGGGAGGTGTCTGAGCCCCATATCCTCCAAGCTTGCTAATATCTCCCTACCTACTGAACACCAGGACACACAGGCATAGACCGGGAGCTGAATTTGGAGTAGTCTGAACTGCTCAGCCTCAATAGCCCTATAGCTGGGCCTCTGAGAGCCACAGCTATCCCTGATCATGGAGGAGGAGCCCAAATGTGTGAATACTGTCTACTACACTGCATTTGTTCCTGAGGAGAGACAGAAAGCCACTGATCAGCCTCACTTAATTAGCATCTAGTTACATTGTGAGTTCTGCTATAGCTTAGCTAGACTCTGTTCTCCTGGCAACCCTGCAGCTCACATTTCTGCTTCCCACAGAGATGCATACAATCTGTATGTTTATAATGGGATCCATTTCTCACACATAGGATTCACATTTTGCTATCTTGTTTCTCAGCCTTAGTCATTAGAATACTATCCCACAGCTTTTGCCGTATCTTTCTCCCAAGTTGCTATTTTCATGCAAGTCAGCGTAGAGTTCCATTTAAATCACTCACTGGCACACAGCAGAAACAAGGCAAGTTCAAGTGTGTGGGTTCGAGTTTCTTTTAATTGACTCATTAAAAAAACCCTCCTTTATATAAAGCAGAAACTTCTAAGCCAGTAATATATACAAAGTTCTCAATGACAAAATTCTGTATTTTTCTAATTTACATGGAACAAAGTACAAAACTATTAAAATAAAAATGTTCCTTGGTATACCAACTCATGGTCCACATGTGGGATATGCTGCCATACTGATGTAATATAGGAAAAGAAGAAAATACACTTATCCTTTTGATACTCAGGGGAACAATCCAAGTTGGAAATTCTTGACATTAACATAATGCTGCTAGAATTATGGCTCTAGGGAGGCTTGGAATCAGTGTTATTTCTATGTTGATACCAGAATCCCAGGATGGACTTGTTTTTAAACTTAGTTAGTTGACTTTGCCTTTTATTGCTGTTTCCAACCATCCTGAACTACACTCCCTAATAAGTTGAAGTTCTCAGAATGGGGGCCTGTACAATGCTCGCATCTGGGGAAAGCCCTCCTGGATACATCGCTAAGAGAGAGAAGCCAAAGCCAGAATGACAAAGAGCAGATGGTCCGGTTGTGCATGGAATCTAAATCTATGAGATATACAGAACCAGGCAATAGATCAGTGGTTACCGAGGTGGGGGAGTGAGAGAAACCAGAGATATTAGTCAAAGGATACAAAGTTGCCATTACGTACAATGAGTAAATCTAGAGACCTAACTAACATAATGACTATGGCTGGGCATGCTGTTATATAATGGCAATTTGCTGAGAGTAGATTTTTATGGTGCCCTTACCATTCACATGGACCTATGCAGAGAGAAGTATATTAGGCTGACTGTTGCAATCATTTGACTATGTGTATGTTTATAAAAACATGTTTGACATTTTAAATATATATGTTTTAACTAAAAAAACAACCGTACTCTCAAGAAGAGGACAGTCAATATAAAACAACCACTTTAAAACACAATACTTCAATAAAACACCTTCTTGAAAATAAAACTGGGACCATTGGTGAGCTGTAGGTTTACTTAGCTAGTGGTAACTTCAGATTTTATTGTATTCTTATTTTCGTTCTTTACCATAAAGCAATATAGTATGTGGTGCTCCGGTATCACTTCAAAATCACAGTGACTCTTGGTGGAATAGCGCAGAGAGCAACAATACAGAATGATGGTAGGAGGCACTTACACAAAAAGCCACAAAGGAAATGATTCCAAGACGCTGGTGGAGAGGGAGCCTGGGCTGTGTGCTACCCATCACTGGCGTGCAGAGCGGATCCCCAAGGGAAGAAACTGCGAGTGTGTAGTAAGCGCCATGCTAGACTTTAATCTCCTCCTACATGTTTGAGTTTTCTTATCCTAATTTGGCTTCTGAATTTAAGTCCCTAAAAATACTTTACCCTTCCTTTTTAACGAGCGTTTTGTTCCCCTGGAAACCGTCATTCGCGGGCATAAGCATAAGATTTTAGTCACTAGAGTCCACAAACACGATGTCTGTTAATAGGAGATGTCATTCATTCGTCAGGAGTTTTAAAACCTGCATGACTTTGTTTCTGAAACATCCATACAACCCCAAAGGGTGAAAGCATGCACAGCAAGTGGCAGAAATGGTAAAGGAGCTTCTAGTTCTTAAAAGATTACTAAGAAAAAACAAAAAACACCTTCATGCTAACAACCCATGGGTAGGCACTCAGGTCCCGAGGCTCTAATTTAGTCGGTTCTTCCTCTTGTCTCTTTAGAGCGGTCTGGCTTCACAGTGAGACCAGTGGCTGGCTACCTGAGCCCAAGAGACTTCCTGGCTGGCCTGGCCTATAGAGTATTCCACTGTACTCAGTATGTGCGGCATGGCTCTGACCCCCTCTACACCCCAGAACCGTGAGTACTGTATTCAGAACTAAGCTACGCGAAGGTCACTGCAGGGTAAGATGGTCAATGCTCACTTGACTTGATTTCATATTTAGCGGTGAGAACCCCGGCACTTCTCTGGAGAAGGGAGAGCAGGCTGGAGATGCTCTTCAGCTGGTACCTCGGGCCTCTGATATTCTAGCTTGGGTCATCTCTCTCACTTTACTGAAATATTTAATGTTCTGCTTGGGCCAGTCTCTCCCTCTCTCGCCCTCCTTCCCTCTCTCCCTTCCTTTCTTTTTTCTTTCTTTTCTCTTTCCCTTCCTTCCTTCCTTCCTTCCTTCCTTCCTTCCTTCCTTCCTTCCT
>CABHPR010157611.1:38758-55346 GCA_902168415.1 Peromyscus melanophrys | reverse complement strand
CCTTCCTTCCTTCCTTCCTTCCTTCCTTCCTTCCTTCCTTCCTTCCTATATTACAACCTGATTGCAGTTCCTCCCCACCCCCCCACCTTCCCTCTGCCCTGCTCTCCACTCTTCCTCGATTTCCCTTCAGAAACAGGCAGGCCTCCCAGGGGTATCAACCAAACATGGCATATCAAGTTGCAATAAGACTAGGTACCTTTCCTCATATTAAGGCTGGACGAGGGAACCCAGTACTAGGCAAAGGGTCCCAAAAGCAGACAAAAGAGTCAGAGACAGCCCCCACTCCCACTGTTAGGGGTCCCACAAGAACACCAAGTTGTACACCCATAACATATATGCAGAGGACCTAGCTCAGACCCATACAGGCTCTCTGATTGTTGGTTCAGTCTCTGTGAGTTCCTATGAGCCCTGGTTAATTGATTCTGTGGGTTTTCTTGTGGTGTCTTTGACCCCTCTGGCACCTGCAATTCTTCCTCCCCTTCTTCTGAGGGTTCCTCAAGTTCTGCCTAATTGTTTGGCTGTGGGTATCTGCTCCCATCAGTTGCTGGATGAAGCCTCTCTGATGATGATTGAGCCTATCTGGGTTATTGAGCCTCTGGTGCCTGGCTCTCTAGACAGTGTCAGGCATGGGTTCCCTCTTGTTTCATGAGTCTCAAATTGGACTAGTCATTGGTTGGCCACTCTTAACTCGCTCTGAGCTACCTTTACCCTAGCACATTTTACAGACAGGACAACTAGGTTGAAACTTTTGAGGCTAGGTTGGTGTCCCAATCCCTCCACTGGAAGCCTTGCCTGGTTACAGAAGATGGCTGGTTCCGCCTCTGTATCCTCCATTGCTAGGAATCTTCATTCCTGATGAGAAAAGGAAGGGAAACATTGGCACGTAGCCAGGACACATGAGCCTCTCATTGGGAGGCTCCCCATGGGTTCAGGAGGTTGAGGTTCACATGCATGCATCATGGTGCCTTATTACTAAGCTCTTCTCTCATTGTTTTCATCATTCTCAAACTCAGAAATCTATGTTATGCTCCTTCTGAAGTTTTTAGCTTCCTCCTCCTCCCCTTTTTTTCCTTTGGTTTTTGAAGACAGGGTTTCTCTGTATAGCCCTGGCTATCCTGGAACTCACTCTGTAGATCAGACTGGCCTCGAACTCATAGAGATCCACCTGCCTCTGCCTCCCAAGGGCTGGGATTAAAGGCGTGGGCCACCATTGCCTAATATTCTTAGCTTCTTGAATATTCTTCCATTCTGTTCATCACTCCCAGGTAGCGTGATGAAACGTTTGCTTCTTTTTTTGTCTGCTGGTTTTCCTCAAAAGACTCATCTTGTGGCCCTTATATCCATTCTCTCTTTGCCCATGGGAGGACTAAGAGTAGACAGAGAAGCCACAAGATTTTGTCATATAGCGATGTTGTGGGTGAGCAGCGGCGGTGGGGATGGTGAACTGTGAACCCTTAACTGTTAAACAGTTAGCCCTCTCATAAATGGGATTGTACACTCTACAAGTGCCAGATGCCCTATATTCTATTTACCATACTTAAAAGTGTCATACTTATTGGGAAACACCTATATGCTTGGGTAGTTTGGGAAAGAGACAACATCTTGCTGCCCTGGGCTGACAGGATGGAGAGCAATCGTTAGTATGGAAATAGACAGGTAATAATATGACTTTAGGTGTCAGCCACACCAACAAGTGATGGGGGGTACTGTGAAGGCAGTTGGAACAGGAGGAGGATATGGAGAATCACTTGTTTTACCTTTTGCTGTGGGTCCCCAGGGTGCTCCTTGGCAGGTGACATTAGAACAGAGATCAGAATGCAAATATTGCAGGGTAGAGAACTGCAAGTCAGAAGAGCAGGGTAAAGAAAGACCCTGAGGCTGGGAGCTGCCAGGGGTGTCTGCCTCTCTGGGCTCCATTCAAATGAATGCCTCACCCCAATCTTAGGCTAATTTCTTGCCCACTGTTCTTCAAGGCACGCAAGTTATCACTTTGCTTATGATGCCGCTGTTTGCCTTGAATAAGCACATGATTAATGGGCTGCCAAGGTCTTCACTGGGGAGCAGAGAGCCCTCAAGGCGCAAGCAGTTAAGTGGCTGATAGCTGCAGAGGTGGGGAGGGATTAGAGCTGAACTTCTGATGCCTCCATCCCCCTCCTAGGCTGGCACGAGCTGCTGGCCAGGTGGGTCCCTGTAGGGTCACTACATTGGTTTTTTTTTTAGCTCTGTTCAGCTGCTCTGAAAGTGTTTCAGGGTAAACAAAGGTTACTTATAGGACTCTAGACATTTGGAAAAGAAATGCTTCTTAGAGTGAAGTGCTCAGAGGAGCATTGTCAGAGTTAGAAAGGCAATCTCTAAATCTAGCCCAGAGGGTTTACAAATGGCCCTGTTTACAAATAGCAGGCACTTTGTTAGCTCTCTTTGAGGAACTGGCCCTCCTGAGACCCGTGATCGCGTGCCAATAGGTATGCAGAAAGAGAGGGCCAAGAAATGAGATTTTAGCCACAGAAGTCTATAAAATTTTGGGATAATGTGTTACATTTTTACAAAAGTACTTTCAGCCAATTCATTCAGCAATATTTATGTGCAGTGTTAGCAGGGAAGTACAGCCGATTTAGAGATGAATAAAATATAGTTTGCTTTATTTATTTATTTATTTATTTTTAGAGCAGTTGACATCTGGCAGGGGAGAGAGAATCACAAATAATCAGAAAAGAGTTTGTTTAGGGCTATTGCCTGGGTATATGCAAAGCATTAGAGGATCCCAGAGGACAGAATCATTCGGAGAGAACAGAACCAGAATAGAAGTTGGGAATGGTGAGCAGAGAGCTCACTTTTAGAAGGCTTTCCAAGTCAAGGGAAGAGAAAACACGAAGTTGTGGAGGCACGCAGCAGGTATCAGTAGCAGGTCTCATAGACCAGAGTGGCTACGGGACAGCTTACATCAGAGGTGGAAGTCATCACGGCACACTGTAGTCTTTTGTCAACGTAGGTTTTGTTTTTTGAGTAGGCGCTAGGGAACTGTCCAAGGTTCTGAAGCGTGATCACGATCAGCTCAGGTATATTTGTGTTTGAGAAGGATGACAGGGAGAGGGGGGCGGGGGGCGGGCGCTGCAAAAGTGTGGAGAATAATCAAGATGGAAAGTTAGCTATGCTGCTCACATGCTCCATATCAGGTGTTAAATTAGGGAGAAGCAGCGCAGTAGTGGGGGTGACTATTAATATTCTCTTAACCCTATAGGAAAAGATTTAATAATATTTTATGACTGTAGTTAAAGACAAGGGGAGGGAGGAGGGCCCCTAAGGAACCGGTAAAGTTTTTATTGAGAAAAACAGTGGCTGGTTATTTATAGTAATTATTGAGAATACTGGGAGAAGGCAGAGCTTGGAGGGATGAGGAAATGGAGGATTTGGGTTGGAATATGCTGTCTTTGAGATACTCGGGGTTGGGATTTCCCGATAAAGAAGACCTTAGTTCTGGAGTTCAGAAGTAAACGTGAAATTGTACTATAAAGAATTGAGAACGTGAATGTTTTATTATTTGAAGAATTAGTATAATGTATTTTGATTATATTCACTCCCATTCCTCCCCATAACTCCTCTCAAATCCACTCTCATCCCTTTACCTCTCTTTGTTTCTTTGTATTTATAACCTCCTGAGTCCAATTTGTGCCGCCTAGTTATTTCTAGGTCTGGGGGCTACCCACCAGAGCATGATTGATATACCAGAGGCCACACCCATAAAGAAAACTGACTTTCCCTTCTCCGGAAGCCATCGGCTATCCAAAGATCCTCAGTTAATGAGTGAATCCCTACCCATAACTAAAGATGATTCATGAACTCCTTCCCCCTCCATGTGAGAATGCTGATTGACTTGACATTTTGTGCGTGTAACCCTGGGTGCCACGAGCTCATGAGTATTGCAGTTCTGTCGATGTCCAGAAGATACTGTTTCACCTCTGTCTTTCCTGACTTTCAAATTCCGGGAGTCCTGTGGGACAGGCAGACAAGGGGAGACTGAGTCACAGCAGAGGACCTGGGAATTCACTAATTTGGTGTTGTTTTTTATCAACTCATATTTTTGATTGTGTAGTCTGTGTATGTGTGTTTGTGTGTTGTAACAATTGATGCACATATAGGGCCCAGAATTCAAAGGGTATACTGTAAACAGTTCTTTTTCTTCCTCTTGACCTCTTGATTCACCCTCTCCAGGGGGACACTCCTGACACTGGTTTCTATTATATCCTTCCAGAAATAGACTTTGCAGAAAAAATTCTCTGTAGAGATCCTTTTAATCCTTGCAGATCACAAAATCCAGTCTCTTCTGAGCCCCACGGTTTGAACCCATAAAACACTGTACTTACAAGTGCCCTTTCCTGCCCAGCAGCTTGCACAGGTATTGTCTTTATGATGAAATCCCATTTTCTCAATTGAAAACCGTCGAGAGGGCAGGTTCTCCAATTTGTGAGGTTCAGCTTGGCTCCTGGGGTTGGTGCCTAGTCTTTGCCTCTAAATTACAGCCCCCAGTTGCTGAACTGTGGTGGTAGAGGCGGCGCTAATGAGACAAAGGTGAGCTGTGACGACCTGGGCAGAAATGAAAGCATCGAAAGGACATTATCTGAAAAAGGGACGATTTTCTCTCCCAGTCTAGCTGGAGCACATTTTGCTATCACAAATTTTAACATCTATTGATTTTTATAAACATGTTTTTGGCCCGTTTATATATTTTTCCTCTTTAAAATGCTTTTATGAATTTTTGAAATATTATTTTATGTGTATGGGTGTTTTGCCTGCACATACATCTATACGCCACTTGTGTGCCTGGTGTCTGCAGAGGCCAGCAGAGGTGTCTGCAGAGGCCAGTTCCTTTGGAACTGGAGTTACAGATGGTTGTGGGTAACCTTGTGGGTGCAGGGAGTCCTCTGCAAGAGGAACAAGTGCTCTTAACCTCTGAGCCACACTAGCCCTCCTCTGCCTTGTTTTTTTCTCAGCTTCTATTTTTTATTTTATTGAAAAATTGTTTTCATACAATATATCCTGATTGCACTTTCCCCCATTGTCAACTTCTCCTAGATCCTCCCTACCCACCCAATTCCATGCCCTTCTTTTTCTCTCAAAAAACAAATAATAAAAGATGAACAAATATAAAAAACAAGAAACACCTACAAAATAAAACCAGAAACCAAAATTTACAATCAAAAGACCAGTAAGACAAGAAAAAAAAATGCCCAAGCATTTTATAAAAATACCACTGAGTTGATTTTATGTTGGTCATCTACTCCTGGGCATGGAGCCTGCCCTGGAGTGTGGTTAATACAGCCAGTGAGACCCCATGGGAGAAGACTGCATTTTCCTTCACAAATGGGTACCAATTGCAGATCACTTCTTGGTTAGGGCTGGGAGCCCATACCGGCTTCTCTTTCTCAACACTGAGAATCAGTCTGGCTTGAACCTGTGCAGGCCTTGTGAGTTTATATGTCAATCAGTCCTAGTATGTCTGGAGGACACTTTCTTTGGAGTCATCCATGTCCCCCGCCTCTTAGAATCTTTCCACCTCCTCTTCCTCATTGCTCCCTTAGCCCTGAGCGGAGAATTTGATGAAGACATCCCATTCAAGACTGATGACTCCACTGTCTCTCACTCTCTTCATATTGTTCACTTCAGTTGTGTATTGCTTCCCATCTGGTGCAAGAAGAAGCTTTTCTGATGATGGTTGAGCAAGGCACTGCTTTATGGGTATAGCTGCATGTCATTATGAGTCCTTTTGTTGCTAAATTTCTGTAGCAGAATAATAATAGCAGATTTTTCCCCTAGGACCATGGCCTGTCTAGTTTCTGGTTCCTAGTCAGTAGTGGGGTGAATCTTCTAGTTAGGATTGACTTGTCTGTATTCAATGAGATATATAAGTATTGTCTTCAGTATTAAGGACTTCATATCAGTGTGTGGAGAGCGACTAATAGCCTTGGCAGTAGCCTGAGATATTTGGGGTTTTCCATGGGGCCTCTTTGGCCAAAAACTCAACTATATATGACCCATTCCTGACACTGGGAGTTTTGCTTGGTGGCATAAGATGTCCAGTTTGGTCATTGTCTTCCCATTATTCGTTGACTCTATTCAGATTTCTATCAGACATGTATGCATTGTAGGAAGCTTATTCAGTAACAGGTTTCCAAATGGGCTCTCCAATGGCTCTTATTGTTACTTGTCCCTTCCCATATGTCCTTGCTTATAACTCTCTTCCATCTTCTTCCTCATTTAGCCCTCTGACTCTAGTCTCCCTATGCCCCTGTCTCTCCATAACAATTCTGTTTCCCCTTCCTTGGAAGACCCTCTCCTTCTCCCTCATCCTTTACTGGGTACCTAACCTTTGTGGTTATAAGCATTGTAACATATATATTGAGCCCCTGCCATTTTTTTTTTGAGACTAGTTTTCATGTAGCCCAGGCTGGTTTTGAACTTCTCATGTAGCCAAAGATGGCCTTGAACTCTCAATCCTCCTGCTTCCCCGCCAAAGGCTGAGTAATTGTTTGAGTCTCATGTAACCTAGGCTGCTGGCCTTAAACTCGCTATATAGCTCAGAGTGACCTTGAATATCTAATACTTCTGTCTTCACCTGTCAAGTGTTGGAATTACAGACATGCATTACTTTGCCTGATTTATGTGATGCTGGGGATCAAACCCAGCGCCTCATGTATGCTAGTCAAGCACTCCACCAACTGAACTATATACTCAGCCCTAGAGTTTGCATTTTAAGGACTCTGGCTTCTTTGAACTTCAAGTAAGACTTGAATTTAAAAAGCGATGGCACATTGGATTGCTTCCTTGGGAGAAATCTTTGTAGCCTGTAGCACTGTGGAGAAGTCTAGTGAGTTGGTGATTCCTGGCTTTTCTGGTTGCAGGAGATACTTTTCCACGTGTTTATGCCTGGATTGAAGGTCACTGATATACAAGAAGGCGGAGGCTGCTTGCTGTTTATTCTTGGAGCGGTGCCCGAGGCTATGATTCTGCACCTCAGTGTAGGCTAGTTGAATGCTTTGATTAGCCGTGATCCCAAATAATGCCGTGACTAATCAAGTATCAATTCCAACAAATGATTTCCTCTACAAAATATCAACTGGTCAGTTCCAAATTATTTTAATAAGATCATTCATCTCACACAGTGGAATGAGTAAGAAGAGTTCAAATTGCCAGGTTATAGGGACATCTGAGCATAATCCGGTGTATATGCTGATAGCAAGATTTGTGACATACTTAAAGCTTCCTGGTTTGGTTTCTCTGTGGGCTTTGCCATGTTGTACCCCTGGCCACCCTATCTTCTTTTAGGACAGACTTTCTTGGCACTTCGTGACTGCTGCTGTGGTTGTGTACAGGGAAATGTCCTGTGCATTATAAGGCATCTAGGAGCATTGGCAGCCACCACTCATTAGCTGTCAAAAGCATCTTTCTTGGACGCCCATCCCATTTGCAGAAACCTAAGCTGTTCCCCAGAGGACAACATTAACTTAAGAGATACTGCAAGGGAGTAAGAAATCTGACTTCTGCCAATGACAGAGCCTTCCCTTCAGAAGCCACCTGTAGATCTTTGTCTTCTTCCTGACATAAAAACACTAGCATTTCTTCATTTAATGTTGGTTAGTCCCCTCTTACATATAGATAAGAAAGTCTGATCTTATGAAACCATTAACCAGCCCCTACGAGATTCTCTATATCAGAAAAGAGAGGGGGGAGGGGGAGGAAGAGGGAAAGGATGGGAGAGAGGGAAACAGACCAGGGAGACAGAGATCAAGAGGGATTGAGAAACAGAGACAGAGACAGAGGTACAGTGACAGATATAAGAAACATACAGAGACAGAGAAAGAGTCTCAACCTTCCTTGAAGTGCATGCAGTTGGTCCATTCTGCCTGGAGCAATTCTGTTGAAATCCTTTTGGATTCATCTCAGTTCCAGCCTTCTTTGAAGCCTTTTCCAGTCCCACCTTACTTCTATGCTAGCCTTTACAACACTGCCTGATAATTATTTGTTTGTGTTCCGTTTGTTCTGTGAGACTGGCATGACCTTAAGACCAGTTGACAAAGGTCATTCAGAGATGGGACAGTCAGACTTAATGTGGAGTGGGTCCCTAAACATGCCATAGAGAGGGAAAACTGAATGGAGAGTGCTCAGAGCCATGGGTGGCAGTGCCTCCAGGAGATGCCAGATTTGAGATCTGACCTGGTCTGAGCTCTGTAGAGAAGTCAAGGTTGCGGGTCCAGATGAATCTTGGGTACTCTGGTAGCAGGCCCTCTTTCTGATATGACTGTAGTCCATACTGATGTGTCCTCCACGCACCTCCACAGCTTTACTGACTTCAGAGGCTGATACTGGCCATTCCGACATGAATCAGAAATTTGTTCGTATCTCCAGGAAAACCCATGAAGCTTTAATGGTGGAGTTTTCAATACCAATAGAGGCTATGGAGGTAGGTCATTTGAATCAGAATAGCCTTCTCTTTAAATCATACCTGCGAAGGAACAACCCATTATGTCCGTTGGCTTTACTTTTAGGATGACAGTCTTAGGACAAAGGTAGCTTTTGTGGAGTCGAAGAAGAGGAGCTAAAGATGTGAAGGTTGCTTCTATTTCCCCTTAAAGAGAAAGAGAGGGAGGCAGGGTAAGCAGAGAGAGACCTAACAATATATTGCAGGGTGTTAAAGTATTTTATTATTGTACCTAGAATGTAGAAAAGAGCTTTGCCCACCTCACAAATAATTTACCTCTTATACATAATTCACCTCATGCTATGTTCAAAATTATATCTGAGCTATGTTAAATATTACAATAAAAATTTAGAACAAAGTCTATGATAATGGCAATTTCTGCCAAGCATTTTGGTGCAGGTGTCTAAGGGGCTGTGATATCAGTAAGTGTGTGGGTGTCTTAGTTACTGTTCTATTGCTGTGAAGAGACACCATGACCAAGGCAACTTATAAGAAGAAGCATTTACTTGGGGGCTGGTTCATAGTTTCAGACCATCATGGTGGGGAACATGGCAGCAGGCTGTTGTGGAGCAGTAACTGAGAACTTACATCTTATTCAAAAGTTGGAGACAGACAGAAGGAGTCAGACGGATAGACACACAGAGTATGGAGAAAGAGAAAGACAAAGAGGAGAGAGATTGGGCCTGGCATGGGCTTTTGAAACCTCAAAGCCCACCCTTACTGACTCATCTCCTCCAACAAGGCCATACCTACTCAACAAAACCACACCTCCTAATCCTTCTCAAACAGTTGCACTAACTGGGTTAGGGACCAAGCATTCAAACAAATGAGCCTATGGAGGATATTCTCATTCAAACCACCACAGTGGACGACACTGGAGTAGGTGGGGTTTTTTTCCCCAGGGTGACTAAACTAGGGAGGTAGAGACAATTCTGGGTTTGTCTCTAAAGGCTTATAGGGGCAGGAGGGTGGAGTTGGGAGTTGATTCAGTTGAGGAAATTCTCACATGTGCAAACAATAGAAGTTGGAGGGAGGAGTCCTCCCCCTCCCCCTTGCCCAAGCAGCTTAGTTGGGTGTGGTTTCTGAATCAAGTTTCTGGTTCTTAGAGAGACATTTAGCTTTTCAGTTGCTCTGTTGATTCTTCTCCCTAGTGTCTATTTCAGTTCATTTGGCTTCCTTGCCAGGGTCATTCCTTCTGGTGCGATGGTGGTCTTGATTCTTTGGCGTTCCTATATTTTTCTTTAATGTATCCTATGCTAAGTACATGTTGAATGCTGGTAATTTCATTTGTATGTGGACGTTTACATGTATCTGTGGTTTGTAATTCTACTAGTGGTCACTGTAGCCAACGACACTGTAGAAAACGCAGACTTTCTTTAGTAAGAAAGACAGTTCAAGGAAACATCTTCTCCTGGACTCATAACCTATGCTTGCATTAGTTACTTTTCTGTTATTGTGCAACATAGAAGAAAGTTTATTTTGGCTTAAGGTTCCAGAGGGAGAATTCTGTCATGGTGAGGAGTTGGAGGCAGCAAGCAGCAGGCATGGTGGCTAGAACAGAATGCTAAGGGTGCACATCTTTTGCCGTAAGCATGAAGAAGAGAGCAAACTGGAAATGGTGTGAGTCTTTAAATTCTAAAAGTCTACCTCAAGTGACATACTATCTCCAACAAGGCTATATACCACCTAAACCTCCCAAAACAGTGCCACCAACTGGGGACCAAGTGTTCAAATACCCAAGACTATGGGTGACAATTATTGTTCAAATCACTTCTTGAGATGCTGCATGAATTGACTGAGGAGGTCAGGGAAAGAAGGTCTTATTTTCCAAATTATTGCTACAGATCTAGGTAATAATGTAGTCTTGTTCTTCTCAATATAGGCTAAGCCTGCCCTGGCCTTGATTTCTGGATGGAACTAGAGGTGTCCAAATGTCTCAGGGTTCAATGCCTTGTGCCCTCTAGAATATAGACATTCCTCACAACAGAAGGGATATCACACCCATAGACTGACCTCCTTAAGTAGTTTCCATTTTTCAGAGAGGGGCAACCAGAATTTAAAATATATACACTTTCAACATCATTCTTTGAGTTCAAGCCTGTACAGTGTACCTTTCCATAAGAGGTCTCTTCATTTGCTCTCTATTGCTATGATAAAATACCCACTGAACACAACCTGGAGAGAAAAGGGTTATTATTATTATTATCATTATTATTATTTATTCTTGCCTTGAGGATCTCAGTTTATTATTGAGGGAAGTCAGGGCAGGACCTCAAAGCAGGAACCTGGAGACAGGAACTGAAGCAGAGGCCATGGAGGAGTGATACTGGCTTGATCTTCATGGCTTTGTTCACTTTGATTTCTTATACAATCCAGGAATACCAGCCCAGGGATGACATTGTCCCTCAGTGAACTTGGCCTTTCCACATCAATCATCCATCAAGAACATGCCTTACAAACTTGCCTCCAGGCAATCTAATGGAGATTTTTTTTTTCAAACAAGGTGGTTCTTAGACAACTCTAGCTCATGTCAAGTTGACAAAATTCTAACCAGGACAAAGAGACATTGTGGAGTGGAAAAAAGATAAGCATAGTTACACCAGAAATTTCCTTTAAAAAATCCTAATGAAAGCATTAGAAAGTATACATTTTATTTTACATTTTAGACTCTGTGTTTAGCATATTGGTAATACAGATATACTCAATACAGCACAGCATATGCTCAAGGAGCTAAGTTTACTGCTGTGTTGGGGTGATTGCTTCTTCGGCACATACTCATGGGGCATAGCTTCTGCCCTGGTGCCATTGCTTGTCAAATCAAAAGCAGCCTTTGACAGTTAGGAGTAAGTCACGACACCATAGATGGACCCTGCAGCGTTTACTGCCATAATACACTTAAATGCATGTGCATTAAGTATGATCTTTCTTGCTCACGGTTGAGCAATTTAGGTGCAATTAATGCTAGTTTGAAATATAACTGTTTTAGAGTTTAAAAAAGGCTTTGCAGTTAGGTCCATTTTTCCCCTTGTAATCACTGCTGTGTTTCTACTTTACAGGAAAAATAAAAGTGAATTACCTCAGATCATACTTTTCACTGTGTCTCAGGGAAGTGTGTGCATTTTAAGCTTAACCCTTGCTTATTACAACAGAATGCTCCCAGGGCTGGCAGAAGATGTGGTCTGTTTCCTTTCCTTGGGGCTCAGACATGAATCCTTGTTTGTTAAGTGAGAATAGCAGCAGGTGAGGACACAGGCTTTCACATTTACAAAGGTTGGCTGGTCCCTGTTGATTGAATCGATGCCTCGTGCTAGGTCTGTAACAAGACCACAGACACGATCTCACCTTTCCCATCTTTCTCTGTTGGGAACTCTGGGTCTTCACACTGATCCAGCATGAGCCCTGGCCACCATGTTTTCAGGACAGTCTCTTCCTGAAGTCAAGTCTGGGCCTGATCTCAATGGAAGAGGTGCATAGATGGGCCTGTTCTGCAGCTTCCTCTTCCCCAGAGGACACATGAGCTCAGCACCAAGCCTGCCCAGCCATCTGGCTCCCTTCTTTGTGCTGTTTACCACCGTAGCTGTTCAAGGATGCAGCAGTGATCCTGAGATGATAGTGTGTTTTCAGAAAGCCTGATTCATCTGGCCTCCTCTTGCTTTTTTTTTTTTTTTTTTTTTTTGTAGCTTTGCGCCTTTCCTGGAACTCACTTGGTAGCCCAGGCTGGCCTCGAACTCACAGAGATCCGCCTGCCTCTGCCTCCCGAGTGCTGGGATTAAAGGCGTGCGCCACCACCGCCCAGCCCTCTTGCTGCTTTTTAACCCAGAGCTCACATGTCAGTTTATTTCCATCTTCTTCCTCAGGAGAAATTTGATTTGGGATATACCCAGGACCAGTGAAGATGGTAGAGCCTTGAAAATGTTGTCAATCCCTTCTATCCTTGAAGCTGAGTGATTTCAATAGCCATCACCACTACCATCAGCAATGACACTTTTTCCAGAGGGAGCAAATAGATACAGTTTATGTGTCTATTAATTATAGTCTCTTATTAGAGTACCAGGAACTCTGAGTATTGAATGTAAAGGGACCCATTGAAAACTCAAAACTACCCGAGCTGTTTTGAATTATGAATGGGGAAATGAGGCAGGGAAGTGTTAAATAATTTTCCTGTGGTTACGCAGTTGGTAAATAGGAAAGCCAGGATCTGAACTGGTGATGATGTGGATTTAAACACTACTTTTTGATAAATAGATACAAAAACTCAAAATTCCACATATGTTAAATTGAACAGTTTTCTCAAATTTTAATTATAAAGTTTGCACAGGACTCAGAAATGACATTTTTTTTTTTTTTTGGTTCTAAATACACTCTATGCCTGTTGGAAAGACTAGTTCTGTTTTTCTGTCCCATCCTTGACCCAATTACCAGGCTTGCTAGAAGGTGGCTCTCCCCTTTGATCTTCATGGGGTTGAAGCTGCTCAATGCTCTCATTTATCACGAGGAGGCAAATCTCCCATGTCACTGGGAAAGAGAAGGGCACAGCACCTCGGGACAGCATACTTAAGCCATAGGAGACCGCTGAGCTCTGTCCTTAGGCAGCAGCATACGGGACTCCATGCCCTGACATCCAAGCCCTACCATCAGCTCTCAGTGTGATGCTGGCAAGCCACTTAACCTCCCTGTGTGCAGGATGATGAAATAATGCTTTGATCTTTGGAGAGAAGAAAGCTTGACATAAATACCAAGTAGGTCCACTTATCCTCTGTACCTCTTAAGCTCACGTGGAGACTGATGCTTCTCATCAAATTCCAGAACATTTTTAGTAACGGGGCAACATTCCTAGACATGAACTCCCATGTTTTCAATTACAGTATTATGCCTTGTTTTGTGAAGTGCCTATAATTAAACATCCCCCCTACCCCAAGACTTTTTTACAGAGTCTGTTGTCTCAGGAACACTGAGCACACATCACAGTACTACGTTCTATTTAAAAAGTCCTCTACATTGTTTAAAGCGCCCGTGCATTGTGAAACCAAATTTGTGCCTAAAATTTGTGCTCATAGGAACCTGGTTTTGCTCTTTGAAGCTACTACAGTGACTTGGGATTAAACCCTCTAGTCTCAATTCCTCCCTTTATCATGCTTTTAAAGCTAATTCTAAGCAGCAATCTTCCTGTGTTCCTTGCCCAGACACCCAAGATTGGCTTAAATGTGTGGTGCCCATGATCCAAAGTGAGGGCACTCACAGACACCCACAGCTGCATGAAAATTGGTATTTCCCCAGCAAGCTGGAGAAGTTCATTATGCATCTTCAGGTGTGGAGGATAGTGATGACCAGGGAGCAACTCCCCCCCCCCCCCAAATATTTGCATTTTTAAATTGAAAGTTCAGAAGAAGAAATTCAAAATGATTGAATTCTAGGAAAAAAGAGGTAATTACCACCTCACCCTCTTCACTGCTGTGTGAAGAACGACATCCCTGGGTAGTCTGGTCACAGACACCACCATTAGAGAGAAAGAAACAGAAGCTGACGCCCCTGCCCCTCCCCCACTCATTCTGTCTGGCATCAGTCGGCTCGTTTTGGAGAGGTCTGCAAGACCTTCACCATTTTACAGATGGCAATTCTAAGGTTCACAGAAGTCAGGTAATTTCCCTAAGGTCGTTCAGCTAGAAAAGAGCAGAACCGCGATTTGGTTCGGAGCCCTAATGTGACTGGAAATTAGGAACGGCACGAGTTTCACTTGGATTCATCCTGGTGTGGAGCGGTGGGGTCTCTTCAGCAGCTGCTGCATTCAGTAGAGTTGGGCATTTCTCATATGCCAGGCTTTCCCAAGCACTGGCAACTCAAAAGGAATGTGACACGACCTCTCTCCTGGATATGCTTGCAGTTCCTTAGTGATGATTTACGGAGAGAGCAAAACCCATTCGAGTCTGAAAACTGAGACATAAACTCAATTTAATGCAATCTGAGCAATAATATTTAACTTAGGGAAACTAACACTTTCAACATGTTATATTTCTACATTTTTAAAAGCTGTGTGGTGAAAATGACTCATAACCTCCATTTTTCTAGACGAGAAAATATTAGCTTCCTGTTGACCAGTATGGTAAAATGTGCTTACTGATACTTAAGTGAAATTAATTAAGGCTATGAGTCAAATATTCAGTTGCATTAGCCACATTTCAAATGTTCTGTAGCTGTAGTGCCAAGCGGCCATTTCAGTGGACAGCATAGAGAACCCACCTATCACTACCAGAGTGTCCTATTGGATAGGGCTGTCTAAATCATTTGCCTTCATGGGAATGTGGGGACTCGACCTATAATGTGTCTCCAGAGCACATGCTTTTTAAATTTTATTTATTTTAAATATCCACCACCAACAATGTGGTGGTTTGAATGAGAATTGTGCTGTAGGCTCATGTTAGAATACTTGGTCTCCAGTTGGTGGAACTGTTTGGGGAGGATTAGGAGGTGTGGTCTAGTCGAAGGAGGTGTGTCACTGGGGGTGGCCTTGGAGGTTTCAAAAACCTATCTCATTCCTAGTTAATGCTCTTTCTTTCTGCCTTGTACCTGTGGATCAGATGCAAACTCTCAGCTACTGCTCCAGCACCATGACAGCCAGCTGTCATGTTCCTTGCTTGCTATGATGATCATGGAATCATGAGCTCCCCAGTTGTATGCTTTTTGTTATGAGTTGCCTCTGTCATGGTACTTTGTTATGGCAATGCAAAAGTAACCAAGACGACATTTGTTTTTGTGGTAGATCAAACGCATGGTCTTATTCATGCTGCAAGTGCTCTCCCACTTCCGACTACCGGAGTACATGCTTTTACACAGTGTATTTTATTACTGCCTTAGTTTTAGTGAAATGGGAGGGGATTTTAAATCGCCCTGGCTTTTACGAGGAACGTGAAATGTTCTAGAAAGAGACGGGGATTAGTGGCATAGATGAATTTTCACTACAGTCCTCTTGTCTTTGTAAGAGCTGGAATCTATTTCTTTTGTTAGAAGAGAGTTAGTACTTTCTGGTCACTGCCCTTATTGGATAGTTACCATAAGATAACCGCCTCAAGGTCTTTTGCCAAAATATTATGCCTTATTTACTTTTAAATTTTGGTTCCTAAAATAGTACCTAGTATATATGAAGCACGCAACAAGTGTTTCTGGAATAGAAATATTTTTAAGTTTTTTTTTTTTTTTTTTGGAGCTGAGGATCGAACCGTGCTTGCTAGGCAAGTACTCTACCACTGAGCTAAATCCCCAACCCTATTTTTAAGTTTTAAGGAAGAGCTGGAGGATGATGGCTCAGCAGGTAAGAGTACTTGGTGTACAAGTATGAGGACCTGAGTTCATATCTCCAATACCTGTTTGAAAGTGAGGCATGGCCGTGTATAAACCCAGCATTGTGAGGGGCAGAGAGGAGGGTCCCTGAGGCTTGCTGATAGCCAGCAAAGTTTAGTGAAAGACCCTGCCTCGAGGAACTAGGTGGTGGAGAGTGTCAGAGCATGGCAACAGATGTCCCCTCGGGCCTCTGTGCATGTGCATTGACATAATTGTACTACCATACACATAACACAGACGAATACACAGATACGCACACATATACACAGGCACACATACTGACACACTTGCACAGATGTGCACACACACAGACCTGCACACACATACAGACACATACACATACAGAGACACTTACACACGCACGCTCCCTCACACACAGAGTCACATATGCGTGCACACACATGCATACAGAGACACACACACAGACACCTACACACATGTGCACACAGACACCATAATACACACATACTCACACAGAGATACCTGCACACAGATACCTCCCCCAGACCTGCACACACACAGAGACACCTACACACACAGACATCTACATACAGACGTGCATGCATAGAGACCTACACACATATACACATACACACACACACACACCTACACACAGAGACACCCATACACACATGAGATACACCCATACACATAGATCCATATATACACACAGAGAGACACCCATATACACATACACAGATACACACAGAGACACCTATGCACACAGAGACCTACACACACACACACACACACACACACACACACACACACACACACACA
>CABHPR010157611.1:15295-38748 GCA_902168415.1 Peromyscus melanophrys | reverse complement strand
CACACACACACACACACACACACACACACACACACACACACACACACCTGCACACAGACACACACCTGCACACAGACACACACCTGCACACACACAGAAACACCTACACACACATACCCACACAGATACCTACACACACGTGCACACACACACACACACACACACACACACATCTCTGTAATATTCTCCACTCTTAAAAGAATATGGCGAAGAATAGGATTTTTCGACTCCTGTAAGTGGTGATATTTAAATTGTGCTGAAATGTGATTTTATTTTATTTTTTTTATTTTTTTATTTTTTATTTTTTGGTTTTTCGAGACAGGGTTTCTCTGTGTAGCTTTGCGCCTTTTCCTGGAACTCACTTGGTAGCCCAGGCTGGCCTCGAACTCACAGAGATCCGCCTGCCTCTGCCTCCCGAGTGCTGGGATTAAAGGCGTGGGCCATCACCGCCCGGCCGTGATTTTATTTGTATGTTAATAAATAAAGTTTGCCTAGAGATCAGAGGTCATAGCCAGCCATAAGCAGAAGTCAGGCTGTGGTAGCACACACCCTTAATCCGATCACATAGCGGGCAGAGTCTCTGTGTGTCCAAGGACACAGCCAAGCATGGTGACACGAGCCTTTAATGCCAGTACCAACCGTAGAGACCTGGAGGTCTATATAGACAGGCAGTGATGAGGAAGTGATGTGGCTGGACTTAGAGCCAATGAGAAGGCAGAACAGGATAGCAATAAAAACACAGGTTACACAGTAAGAAGCTCTCTCTGGGGAAGCAACCGCGGCGAGGTGGTAAGATAAGGTAGTCGTGGCTCTTTGCTAGTTCTCTGATCTCTTTGGTTATTGCCTCTGTATTTGGCTCTGTGTTTCTTATCTAATAAGACTGTTTAGAAATTCATCTACACCTGTATGATTCCTCGGAGAAGAAAGTAAAGATTTCCTTGCAGGCAACATGTGTGTGTGCGCGCGCGTGCAACTTTGCAGAAGGAGGGCCACATTTTGGTGGTATATGCTGTGATGCAGGTATACAGGAAGTGATCATAAGAGCCACCAAAAAGCTTACTGGCTTCTTGAGACAGTCTCGTGCAGCCCAAAGCTAATCTTGAACTTGCCTTCCAGCAGAGGCTGCTCTCGAACTCCTGATCTTCCTGCTTCTACTTTGCAAGTGCTGGGCTCCAGGTGTGTGCCACCGAGTCTGGCTTACAGTATGCTGTTTTAAATCTAAACTTAAGAAACTCTATGGCTCCCAAGCAAGCACTGAGGACAAATTACCTCAATACCAAATTAATTCCCGTTATCATCCTAGCGCTGTGAAACAAAGCAATTCGCCTGCCGGCTGCTTGTTCGGCACCCGATGTGTTCTCCCACATCACTTGCTTTCCCCCCACCAAATGTTGTGTGAAAGCTGAAGAAATACTCGATTCTGGCTCCCGGCTCCCCCTCCTGCTTCTTTTCATCAAGGCCAACTCCTACTCCTCCTTATCTCCTTTCTCTTCTTTTTTATGATTTAGCGAGTATGTTGGCTTCTGTCACGAAGAGCAAACAGAACCTGTGGAGAAGCATTTAAAAAGACCAGACCGCTGATGTGGGTTGGAGAGCGAATGCCACATGCTCACTCACCACCTCTTAAAGGCTTTAATTTACGGCAAAAATAAAAAGCAGTTGTTCAACATTGAACAAGGGGAGTCAGCTTTGACAACTGATAAGGGGAGAAAAATGCCAGACTCATTTTGAATTTGAACTTAACAACCAAGACCCTTATTTCCCTGCGGCAAAATGATCACAACTTTCTTAGAATGATTTAAGAATTCCCTGGGGACACTTCGCCCGGGGCCCCTTTGTGGGCCTATCTTAGTGGCTTTAGAATCCTTCTAACTGGGCTTATCAGGGAAGATTCCAATTTAGAGCAGCAAAAGTCTAGGGTCTGATATCCGTGCAAGCGTGGGTTTTTTTTTTTAATTTTTTTTTTTTAAAGAGACATGATGTTTTACAGTGCTAACAGTTTTGAAAAGGTCCCACGTTTGCGGGGAACAGAGCGCTTTTGTGTGAAGGGCTCTGAAAAGCATTATTCAGGAGAAAATGCATCAAAGGGAATAGAAAAAAAAAAAAAAAGGAAAGTTTGCTGATGTAGAGATTGGAGGCAGCCTGTGCTGGCAGGCGCAATTATGACCAAATAATTGAATCTTTTAGGAGAGATAAGATGAAATGAAGCAATAGTTGTCGTCTCCCAATGGGAGCCTGTTCATTAGATACCAAGGAGTCCAGCTGCGGAGAATTCAGCTACCACAGGTGCCTTGGTCTGGTGTACAGCAGGGCACAGCAGCAGCAAGCCAGGGTGAAGTGATACGGCTTCAGTCCCACAGGCTTTGATTGGCAGGAAGGCTGGAGAGGACACTCTCATGTGTGACACCCTGGAACCACTCAGACTCCTAAAACGAGGATCAAGTTCAGCCCTGTGTCCTTTAGAGAGAAACGAAAGGAAATAGAACTTTTCATAATTAGTGGGTTCTTTAAAAATGGTTTCAGGTTTGTTTATTGCATGTGTTTGAGTGTTTTATCTGCATGCTAAATGCACAATGTGCATGTCTAAATGCACAACACGCGTGTCTGGTGCTCACAGAGGCCAGAAGAGGGTACCAGATCCCCTCAAACTGGAGTTACAGATGGCTGTGAGTCGTCATGTGGGTGCTGGGTATTGAACCGAGACCATCTGGAAGTACAACAAATGCTCTTAGCTGCGGAGCCACGTCTCCAGTCGCTAATGGATTGCTTTTTTTTTTTTTTAATCAGAAATGTTGAATATCTTGCTTTTCTCATTGGTTTCAGTGTTTCTGGGCACTTCCTTCTTTGTCTGCACATGCCTTTGTCAAAGGCAATGGAGACGGAACTGTACAGTGTTTATTTCAATGTTCTACCAGCCCTAAAAGAGAATGACCTTGTTCCTGGTCTTGAAATAGGGGACCTGGTAGCATTGGTCATGAGAAGCAAGGCTCTTATGTATTCTGCATCCAGATTTTCTTTAGGAATCTTCCTAGTTCCTCTATGCAGGAGCCCTGAGAAAGAGAGCACAATCTAGTGAAATATGGCACAATCATTTCTACCCATAACAGAGCAAAGGGCATCCCTAACATTCTGTTAAGGATTCTGTTAGACATCTTGCTTCAGGCTTTCATCTTTAATGGAACAATATAACTCACTCTGTTACAATGTATGCCTTGCTTCTTCCAAATTCATAATTTCTTTTAACTTAGGTACAGTTTGCTTACCTTGTCATTGTGAGGCCGGTGGAGATTTTTAAGTTGGATAGTGTGTTACTGACTTCTGATAATGACACCTTAATTTGAAATCCAAGTCACAGCCCTTTTCCACTGAGAACTGATTCCTTTGTGTTCTTGGCCATCTTGTGCTTTTTTTTTCCTTTGTAGCTGCCGACTTTTCCTCTAAAACAACTTTTTGACCTCCGTTCTTACAGTCTCACATGGAAGACTGTCCTTCTATGTCAGGCTTTTAAATTCACAATACATAAATTTACAGTAAAGCAAGCTTTCAGGTTTATTTGAAGTTATCCCAACAACCAACCCTTACGGTAGCTATGATTTAACTGTTAACATTGTAAAGCACCCAATACCATGCCTGGCTCAGCACAGCATTCACTGTAATTGTTAATCTCCTTTCTGTTCCCATGGTTTACTGATACTAGGCTAATACTATTCTCTATTTTTTCCAGGTGCTAGATATCTGGTCTGATGTGGAGTTATTGTTGCTATATTTCCCCCCCCCCCAAGATTAGAAGGGATGCTTTAGTATTTATATCAAAGGCTAATGGGAGTACCCAGAGTTTTCCAGGGCAGGCCACTTGACCTTAATTCTAGCACTGGTGTAGACCATAGGAATGAGATCAGAGTCCTCACAGCATGGAAATGTTAGGCACACACCTATGCAGGTTGAAGCATAATTAGCTACCTGTTATTCAGTCATGGCTTTTCATTATTCTCCAGGATCATGATGCAGCTTTAGAGGAAATCAACGTAGTATCCTCAAATCATATAAGCACCCTCAGCTTTAGTTTGAAGCACTATTTATGTGTGGGAGAGAGTCCAGTGCCATTAACCATGAGAATGGGTCTCAGCTCTGCCTATGTCTCATTTTCACCTGGGGAGCTTGAAAAAATGATTTCAGGAAGCCTGATTGAACTGGTCATAAGTGGAGTCTAGACACTTGGTATTTTTTTTGTATTTATTTGTTTGAGTGACATCATCTGTTTCATGTGGGTGTCAAGCTCATACCATTTACCACGATTCATTATATTCACCCAACTTTGTTTTTGTAATCATGGCAGTAGCACCAAGCTTTTGTTTTATAGCATCTATGAAGAGATACATTTCAGAGGTGCACAGGTGAATTCAGAAATATCATTCAGTTACTGTGTACCCTATTATTTTTTTGATCATGAGCATAAATCTTTCTGCATCTCGATCCATGCTCAGAGAGTCATGAGAAAATTAATTTCAGTGTAGGCTGCTCTCAGGAAACAGTTTATTATTCATGTCAATGACTTAGGAGGGCAACTAACTGCCTCTTACCCAGCTCCAAATGGAAGCTCAAGCCAATGAGAACATTGCAGGTTTTTGCTATGTCCAGATATGAGAACCGGGAAGATCTTCTAAGGGCCTTTCTCAAAGGAAGTGAGCATGTGCCCACAGATCAACTTTCTGTGGACAGCGACTTTGATAACATATGATCCTTTGGTGTTTCCCACTACCCTGTGAAGCCTAACAAGGGCACAAAAGAATTTAAGGATGAGCACAAGATTTTCAGCATCATGACAAGTTGAATGCAAATTTTGGCTTTATTACTATTGTCAAAAGACAATAGACTTAATTTAAAAACTATCATTAGGTCAATCACAAGCAACACACACACACACACACACACACTCACATACTCACATATTTAATTGGCTTTTATTTGTGATTTCTGAATTGGGACTTACAACCACAGTGAGTCAAGTCTGCAAGGTGGTCAGAGAACAATTATGGGCACAAAATGGAAGTGGCCCACAGGAACAGCTTAATTGATGATACCTGGGTGATTGCCTTATTTGAATCAGCTAGCCACCTGTGATTGAAGCTGAGCTGCTGGAATTGGCTAAGACTCAGCTATTTGTTATAAGACTTTACTCCCAAATTAGGACTTCAGTCACTCTCTACCAAGTTAGGCCGTAGTTGTTACACAAAGACTCAATTTCAAAGGCATCCTCTGGCCTAAATTTAATTTAGTTTATTACTACCTATGCGGAAAATCAGCAAGCTTTCTCTATTAAAGGGCCGGCTAGCAGTTATTCTAGAACTTGCAGAAGTGCGGTCTCAGTTACAGCTATTCAACTCTGCTGTTGTAGACAAAGATGACTGTAGAGAATACATACATAAATGGGGATGACTGTGTTTCAGTCAAACTTTGTATATAATCGTGGTGGCCAAAACCGGGAGTGATTTAGTAGCTTGCCCATCCTGAGCTACAGGATCTCACACCAAGATGTTCCATTTCCTAAGGCCGTCTGGAGAACTAACAAGATGTCATGTACAAAACAGACGCCATGTTCTTGGCATGTAGTGATACTCAGAAACAGAAGTGGCTTCCCGAGGTGGTAGCTCGTTCCTGTTGGGGAAGCTTCCCACTTGAGGAAGCAGATCTGGGAAATGTGGAAGTTCCAGGCCTCCACCAGCTATATGGCAGGGCCGCATCTCTTAAAAAGTAATGGCTTTTATTGTGCATTATTAAAAGTCTTATACCCCAGCCTGAGGAAATGGCTCAGTTGGTAAAGTGCTTGGCTCTCAAGCATGAGGACGTAAATTTGAGCTCAGAACCCATGTAAGAAGAAAGTCAGGTTACAGTGCTGAGGAGGTGGAGACAGCTGGGTCCCGGGGCTCATTGTCTAGGCCGCTGAGTCTACTAGGTGAGTTCCAGGCCAATGGAAGACCCTGTCTCAAAAAAAAAAATGGCACATGATACCTGAGAAATGATACCCAAGGTTATCCCTGGCCTCCATAGGCACATGCACACATGCTCTCATAGACATATTTCTCTCTCTCTCTCTCTCTCTCTCTCTCTCTCACTTTTATACCCTCCCTACAAACAAATGAATGACATATTATCCAACTTAAGTCGCCATTAATCATACGATGCATCTGTATTTCAGGTATGATTAATGGTAATCAATTATAGAAGAAGATTATATTTAGGGTTTTAAGTCTTGTAAGACTGGGAAGCAAGCCAGAGGAAGCAAGTCAGTAAGCAGCATCCCTCCATGATGTCACTTTAAGTCCTGCCTGAAGGTTCCTTCCCTGAGCTCTTGCTGTGGCATCCCTTGATGATACACTGTGACCTGTAAACCAATTAAACCTTTCTCTCCACACCCCCCAAAAGTCTTGTTCTACAGGTGGTAGTTTAAAACTTCTTGTGTAACATGCCTTCATGATTTTTTTTCCTTACAGAGACACATGCCATGAACTCTTGGGACACGTTCCACTGCTTGCAGATCCTAAGTTTGCTCAATTTTCACAAGAAATAGGCTTAGCATCTCTGGGAGCATCAGATGATGATGTTCAGAAACTAGCCACGGTGAGTTAATTTTCAGCTTAAAAATCTGTTCAGTGCCTAATTGTATGGTGGAATTAAGCTCATGGCCAGTAACTGTGAATCCTAGGCAAATGTTCTGGGGGGAGCATGATTTCACCCTTGCTATGTTCTCATTTTGCAAAAGATAATGAACTCTCGGTTCATTAACTACCAAAATATGTATTTTAGTCTTCCTGTTTTAGAGGCTGGCTGGGGTGGATATAAAGGGTTGGTCAGTATTTTAGGTTTGAGAGCTGTGTAATCATTGTCAAAATTAGTTCAGCTGCTGTGGAACAAAAGTAGCCATAGATAATACATGAATGAATGCTTATGGGTGTATTCCAATAAAACTTTATTCACAAAAGCCAGAGCTGGGCTAGATTTGCTCTACAGCTGTAGTTTACTGAATCCTGTAGAAATATTTGTCATAGTAAAAGGTGTACATTTGTGGCATAGTAGGAATTGCAGCTAGTATTATTTCTTTGACAAGTTGATATGGTTATAATCAGATATGATTTGAGACAGCATTAAGAAACTCAGGCTCAACAGTTATTTTACGTACGAACCCAGAAAAGATTGACTAGATGTTATGATATCAGAAAAGGTCTTCCCCAGACAATCGATGTAAGAGGAAAGGCAGGGTTGGATGTTGTGTTTAAGATGTTAAAGAATCAAATCTAGGAAGCTTACGCATCTTACTGCTTCATTATTTCAGAGTCTAGGAATAGAAGGATGTTTAGAAGCTCCCCAACCTGCAGGGACAGAAAGCTTAAATGAGTGTAGCCACCCAGGAAGGAAAGGCAGTCTTCAGTTGAGTGTGTTTGCCACAGTTATATATCGAAAGAATACTCTTTACTCCCAACAAGAAATATTTTTTCAGGGCTGGGACATGGCTCAGTGGGTAAAGTGCTTGCTATTGGAGCATGAGGACCTGAGTTCAAATCCTCAGCATGCAGCTATTAGCCTGGTGCAGTGGCATGTGCTGTAATCCCAGCTCTGTGATGGGGGTGGTGGTGGGAGACAGACAGACATCCCTGAATCTTGCTGGCCAGAAAAATCTAGCCAGTCAGTGAGGTGTGGGTTCAGTGAGGGACCTTGTCTCCAAAACTAAAGTTGAAAGCAATGGAGGAAGGTGCCTAACATTGACCTCTGACCTCCAAGCAGGCACACTTACTTACACATAGGCATACAATATGCATACACATATATACAGATAAAGAGTGGAAATACATTTTCTTATGTATACGTGTGTGTGTGTGTGTGTGTGTGTGTGTGTGTGTGTGTGTGTGTATGTATGTATGTACGTATGTTTATATGTGTGAGTAGAGATCCATGGGACAGCCTCAAGTGTTGTTCCTCAGGCATTGTCTATCTGGCCTGAAACTCAACAAGTAGTTAGCCAGGGTTTGCCCATTTCTACCTCCCCAGCACTGGGATTACAAACAAGTACTGCCATGCCCAGACCTTGGATTATTTATTTAAAAATTTATTTTTGTTTTTATTTATTACTTTAATCTCTTATTTTAAATTTATTTTTATTTCTTATTCACTATTTATCTATTTTTCTCTAAACACAGATTCTGAGAATGAACTCAGATTTTTGTGCTCCCAAGACAAGCACTCTACTGACTGAGATGTCTCCCCAGCTTGCTCCTAATTTTCTTTAAAACAAAATAAAAAATCCCCACCAAGCTCTTTCAATATAGCTTCTCTTTCTTTTTGTTAGCGATGTGGGAACTATGAGATAGATTTCTCTCCTAAAAGAAAAGCCAGAGTAGAAGGAGCTCCACTTTTTGCTTTGTGATAATCTTCCCGTCTCAAGACCTGGACATAGGCTTTTAATCCCAGCACTTGGGAGGCAGAGGCGGTCGGATCTCTGTGAGTTTGAGACCAGCCTGGTCTACAGAATGAGTTGTAGGCCAGCCAGGACTACCTTGTTTAAAAAAAAAAAAAAGAGACCCATCTATCTAATAATGTCTACAAGAGCTACATGTTCACACGTTCTGAGGATTAGGGCACGGATAGCTTTGGGAGCATTAGTCTTCGTTTCTACTTTTGTATTTTCTAGGGAAAATATAATACCTATAATTTGAAACCTTTGTTACAAGGGCAGGCAGACTTTTTTTTGTTAAGAAAATTTCTTATTCTGTTCCTAATATCCTTGGCTGTCTTAGCTCCATACATTAAGACGCTTGTAATTGGTAGAGTTCATTAGGCTGCTTTTTATATTCCTTTGCTTTTTTCTTCCCCCCCCATTGTCTTTTCTCTGAACTGCACTTAGTTTGCATATGGGTTTCTTTGATAAAACACGCTAAGCAAAAGCAACTCGGGGCAGAAAGGCTTTACTTGGTTTACACTTCCTATCACAGTCCACTCCTGAGGGAAGTCAGGGCAGGAACTGTAGAGAAACGCTGCTTACTGGCTGCCTTTCCGCTGGCTTGTTCAGTTGGCTTATACAACCCGGACCACCTGCTCAGGAACCGCACCTTTCACAAAGGGCGGGGTCCTTCCCTATCGATCATTAATCAAGAAAATAGCCCACGAACATGCCCAGGTGCCAGCGTCATGGTGGCAGGTCCTTAACTGTGGTTTCTTCTCCCCAGGTGACTCTAGTTCATGTCAACTTGATAAAAACTAACCAGGACAGTGTTTGAGACTAGGATTCAGGACAGTGTTGGAGACTAGGGTTCATAATCGAGGGCAGCGTCTAGAAAAGACAGTCTTTTCTAACTGTGAAGTGACTGGCGGCAGGGGAGAAGAGGGTCAAGAGCCCACTGAGGAGTGCAGCCTGGTTGCAATCCTGCATTAGTTTTGAACTGTAAAAAGCAGAATGTAAGCTTACAGAGGACTTCAGTGCAAAATATTTTGAATCTCTGCCAATATAGTAGAGACGTGTGAGTGTGTGTATATGTGTGTCCACTTTTTCCTTTGTGGTAATCTTCCCATCTCAAGACCTGGACATAGGCTTTTAATCTCAGCGCTTAGGAGGCAGAGGCAGGCAGATCTCTGTGAGTTTGAAACCAGCCTGGTCTACAGGATGAGTTGTAGGACAGCCTGGACTAGCCTGTTTGAAAAAAAAAAAAAAGGCCCATACATCTAATAACATCTAGATTACTATGTTAATCTATGACCCCCACCTCCTGGTTTGCTTGGTTTCCTCACTTCTCTTTTATTGATATTGCCTGACCCTCCTATCACAAACTGACTTTCAGTTTCTCACAAGCCTTGTAGTTCCAATGCTTTCCAATTTTGTAAATTGGTTGCTTACTTTGAAGTGTGGCAAACCACAGAAGGATCTGGAAAGAACTTTCTGTGTGATGTGATGAATGTGGAGAAGGATGCTCACACTGTGATAAAGCTGGTGATTTTTATGAAATGGGTAATAACAATGGCTGTTGACACCTAGAGCTATTGCCCGTCTCTCAGTGAAAAAAACGGAGTGAATGGGAAAGACTGGAAAGTGGTCTTTGGGAGACAACATAGCTGCTGACCAGATCATTTCAGAGTATACGATGGATAAGCAGTCTGCTGGATAACACGCATGTTAATGACTCTCAAGCCACACACTGAATCTAGAAGGCAAATTGACTCATTTGTAAAGACCCAGAGCTTAAGAGTTCAAGTCTCACCGGCAGGGGCAGGAAGTCCTAAGGCTGGGGAAGAGTTGTGGCTGGTTACACTTGATGAGAAAGAGAGCGGTTATTAATCCACTCCACAAACTGGTTTGCATCAAGTCCCCTGAAGAAACAGTAGGTGAAAATGAGAGATAAGATGTACCAAAGGAGAAAAATCCACGGAGAGGACAGATGGGGAACTACAGCCATTGCTATTTATGGAGACTGTGAGACAGGCTGTATTATCCCTATACTCTAGGTAAGATTTATATTATTAATGCTGCTGTTTATATAGTGCCTGCTTTTCCTTATTTATAGTGAATTTAAGCACATATAAAAGAAGAATTATGACTCATGAAAGGAGACACTTAATAACTTTCTGGGACACACTGTCAACAAATCAGTCTGAAGGGAAAACGGCATCCACTCAGGCTAATTGGCACTGCCAAACTCGGTTTAGGCTAAGGCTGCTTTTGGACATGTGAATCTGGTTTAGAGACGGTTCAGGCTGCATTACCTGTAGACACCGCATTCCCTTGCTATATTTCTGCCTGGTATTTATTTTGACATGTTAATAATGCTCAGTTTCGAGAATGAAGCTATCTCTGCTGTTTTCTGTGGGCAATGGTTTTTATGTCCCTGAGAACCATTTAAATGAACCTCTTTTGTATCTAAAGAAATTGATGATGATGCTTGGAAAATGTGTTTCAAATGCATTGTTATACATGTAAATAATTTGCCCTCTGGTGGATAATGAATAAGGCCATTAGTTTTGGCTGCTAGAGTCCTTTCTTACTCCTTATAGCTGTCCCAGGTCTGTGCATGACAGATACTCAAAAATATTTCCAATTAGGGCTACATGGCATGCATTATAATTTTGAGATAAAGTACTTCTCATTGCTGGTTAAGGTGGATTTAATACATTAGTGTGTACATTGGGTGTGTAAACTTAAATGCCTTCAGTGGCCAGATAGGCAGCAAACATCTATGAAACAGTCTGATATAAACTAATAAGTAGCCTTAGAGTCTGTGGAGAACTGGAGAAAATATAGTATGCCCAACTGCCTTTAGATGCAAAATTAAAACAAAACTAAATGTCCATTGGCAATGGATCACATCTATAAGCGGAAACAGAACTGTAGAATCAAGGTGGCCAGCCTTTGTTTAGGAAGTGAGATTTTATGCTAGACTATACCACATTTAAAGAACAAGATCATGTAAGATTTATCTTTACATTATACTATTTATCCCCAATTACACAATTCTATTTGGTAGACAACAGAATATTTTTTTTTCTGAGAAGAGGTGGCTACTACTGTAAAATATTTTATTGTGTTGAAAGGCAAATTGATTTGAATTATAACTTAAAAGTTGTTTATATCTGTTTATATAGTGTGTGTGTGTGTGTGTGTGTGTGTGTGTGTGTGTGTGTCTGTGTGCCTTAGTACAAATGTGCAAATCAGAGGGCAATTCATTGGACTTGTTTCTCTCTTTCTACCATGTGGGTTCTGGGGATGAAATTCAGCTGGAAAGTGTATCTACCCGCTGAGCCATCTCACAGGCCCTGAATTATTGCTCCAAATGGTTGTAAACATGATTTTCATACATACGTCCTGAGCATGTTTCAAAAATGTATTCAGTTCATTAACATGGGAAAAGTAGGACAGCAGGATGGTAATTGAACCAAGTGTAACTTTTGAGGCACCAAAAGGTAGAACTCCACAGTTAGGTATAAAATGCTTTGTTTCTGTAGGCAATAAAGTCATAATTTTTTTTTGTTTGTTCAAGACAAAGTCTCATGTAGCTCAGGCTGGACTTGAATTTGCTATGTAGTAAATTCTCTACCATATACAGTTCAGGATCTTCTGCCCAGGGACTGGTCCTGTCATAATTATGGCTGGTCATGAACTCCTGATCTTTCTGTCTTTACCTCTGGAACTGCTGAGATTATAGGAATTGTACTACAATGCCCTGCTCAAAGCTACAATCTCAAGGTTCAAGGTTCTTTTTCTCTGCCAGGCAGAGATCATTTGCATGCATGTGGACAAATAGCATGACAAAACAGAAAACAAAAAACAAAAAACTCCCAAAAAACAATGGAAGGGAGAAGGTGTTGATTCAGCTCACAGGTCAAGGGTACAGTCCATCATGGCGGGAAGTCAAAGCAACAGGAAGTTGAGACAGCCGGTCCCGTAGCATTCACAGTGCAGAAGCAGAGTGGGCATGTATGTATGCTAGTGCCCGTGCATGTATGCTAGTGCCCAGTTGTCTTTCTCCAGCTCAGCATCTTCTGCCCAGGGACCAGTCCTGCTCACAATTTAAACGGGCCTTCCCACATCAATTAATATAATCAAGATAATCCCTTATAGACTTTCTCAGAGGCTAACCTTAATCTAGATAATCTTCCCCAAGTATGCTCAGAGGTCCATTTTCCAGTTGATTTTTAGAGCTGTCAAGTTGAAAACAGTCACCTTCACAGTTTGGTAGTAGAAGAAACCAGTGGCATTGAAGAGAGGTAGGCTAGCTAGACAGTGCTCCAGTATGACTTTCCAAAGCCACACAGTAATCTTTCAGCCTCATTTGTATATCCAGGATCCTTATTATGTAAATACTAGTACTATAGGATATCCTCTTTGTTATAAAACTTCCTGCTGTGCATCGTGAAAATGGACCCTCACAATGACAAGGGCCATGCACTGGTGTTCCGTTTGGTACCACACTGTTCTGTCTGTGAGACCAATTACTCAGCTGCACAGTCATGTGCAAACAGTCATGTACTGATCAAGGGAACTGAAGAACCAGCCTTAGAAAATCCACCTTCCACCCAAAGTTAGAATATGTAGGTAGGAATCGGTCGGCAAACGGTGCACCCCGCCCTACGATGCAGAAGGCTTCTTTTGTCAGCTCGTTCCTCACATTAAAATGGCATTTGCAACAGACCAAGCGGTGCATCATCTGTAGGAGAAGCAATCAATCTGAACACAGATGTTTCCTAAGCAGAATAAATTGGCCTCTGGCCCATTTGGAATTCCCCATCGATATAGGGTTTTAGGTTATCCATTCAGTTCTGCTGACCCTGAAACGTGTTTACCTTCACTTTCTGATTGAAGGGATTTTATTACTGGGTCTCGAGAACGCTGATGAGAGGAGAGTGGCAGCCAAGGGCGATGAGGGAATAAACAGTCTTTTCCCAGGATGTGTTCCCAGAATGTGAGCCTCATGCAAAACAAACATCCGTGGGCACAGTTTGGGAAACACCAAGCAAACAAAAAGCTTTGCTGTAAATGACAGGACTTTTTAGAACCTTTCATCATAAGATAACATGCAAAGTGAGTCTCCGCAAGTGATAAGAAGTTAATTTTTATAAGTTTGCCACATTTCCTTCATTCTGTAGCACTTTGTTAGTTTAGGGGGAGATTTCAACTGGCATACCTTTTTTTGACATTGAACGATGAAGGTCCATTTTGAAGGAGTTAAGTGTGGGAAAAATGAACTTGAGAATGGAGAAAAGTTATTAAACAGTAGCCCCCTTTGCACGCTGGTATCCCACTCTACTAATATTCTAAGAAGCAGTCTTAGGAGATAGAAGTCTAGACTGTCTTCTGAAATGGTAGAATTCATTGTAAGCAGAGGCCTGACCGTCAGCTAAGTTATTTTTTCTAGTAAAAATCGACCTGATATTAACCACACTGAGTTCTGTTTGTGCTTTCCTTATCAAACAAATACTTTATTTCTAAAATAGTTTTGCACTGGTTGGGGCTTTGATGGCTATTATCAAATTTTGTTTGAATTTCTAAGTCTAACCTGTACTTTTTTTTCTGTTGAGAGCAGCATTGAAATGTATAATTAGTCTTAAACTGAGAACCAAATATAGTTCACATTATAAGTGTCATTACAAGGCTAGTTTTAGTTTATGAAGTTCTTACTGATATTTGCAGTTTGCTGAGCACGCCAACTTGCTGCTGCTGCTGCTTCTTCTTCTTCTTCTTCTTCTTCTTCTTCTTCTTCTTCTTCTTCTTCTTCTTCTTCTTCTTCTTCTTCTTCTTCTTCTTTTTGGTTTTTTGAGACAGGGTTTCTCTGTGTAGCTTTGCGCCTTTCCTGGAACTTACTCTGTAGCCCAGGCAGGCCTTGAACTCACAGAGATCCACCTGCCTCTGCCTTCCACCGCCCAGCTCACTTGTTTTTTGAACTGTCTTTTCTTCACACACCTGCCTGTGGGTGGAGAAACTTAGGATGCTAGAAGACGTATGTCGAGCTGGAGTTCTTCCTGAACACGGATGGCATTAAAAATGACCACTTCAGTCTCTTTATAGAAAGCTCGACTAAGCCTCAGGCTTATTTATTCTGTGTAGAGTTTTGCACTGGTTCAGCTGTTTGAGTCATTTGATAACAAAGCTGACAAAGAGCTGGAAGGCCTGTGCTTTTCTACATCCTAATTGAGCTGTTTGGGTGGACCATCAGTTTGCGTGTTATTACTAAGGAACTTAATTAAAAGTTAATAATATCTATTCCAACTCATTACGCTCACTTTTATATCTGTTGTGCATATAGAAAAGTAGAATCATCTTGTAAGCAATGCTTTAATTCTTTAACTAACTTGTCTTCATGGTTTTTATGGCTGTCTTTCTGCATCACTCTTTCTGTCCAGATGCCCCGAGGCCGCGCTTTCTTTGGACTGATTCTCTTCTGAGAGCATTTAATGCTATGGCCAAGGCTGTTTTGTTTTATCCCTTTGTGTTTTACTTATGATGTGTGTTGTTGCTATTATGAGGGGTTCGTCATTGATTCATATTATGAGAGCCTGGCATTGCCCACCTTGTTTGGGAACAAATCTATTTGTAGTGTCAAATAGTTGTACACTTTAGCAACTCAAATCTTTCTTAGTCATTTATAACTATATCCCAGGGGCCTCCAAGAGCCATCATATAACAGATGAGAAAAGAAAACAAACATAGACCTAGTTTAGAAATTTGGAAACTTATAAAAACAGAGCTGCCATGGTCACCTCATTCTCTGAGCACCAAGAGAACACTGAATCTACCCATTCTATATTAACATCAACTTGTCTTCACACATTCAACAGCTGGACTTCTCAGTGCTCCATAGACTTTGATGAAGAGGATAGTTGGGATGTCTGGTGGGTAGCATGGGGAAATCTATCCTCATCTAACTTTCTTTCCCCTGGTCCTGGGGATTGAACCCAGGCCCTTGCCCTTGCCATGCAAGAGCTCTACTCCTGTGAGCTAAATCCCTAACTAAGGATGGAATTTTCTACCCTCGCTGCCCAACTTTCCCTTTGAAGGCTCAATATTGGAGTCTGCTCAGTCATGATAGAGATTAACAAGACAAAAGCATACAGATTTATTAATGTGCACAAACAGTGGGGTCTCATGTAGAAATTCAAAGTATCAATATGAAATATTGCTTTCTGAGCCCTAAGTGCAGTAAAAGGCACAGCGCCGTGGAGAGCAGAGGATCCAAACTTAACGTTTTCAGAGTTGGGCTTGAGTGGCAGCTTGATCACTTCTTAACTTGTTCTCAGGTTAGGCACAAATTCTCTGACCTCCTTATGCCTCCAAAGGAATATTGTTCCGTCACTTGGTGCGGGGTGAAGAACAAATAAGATAACCTACCCTTGTCTCGGGTACCATAACATCATTGGTACCCTACTCGGGCACAGCCACGCTTACTCTCATTGCCTGACAATCCAACTGAGGAGCACAGTGTTGGTTAAAGGATTCTAAAAGCCACTTCAAACCCTCTCGTTCCCCAGATCGTACTGTGGTTTAAAAATCTTGACACCGAGGACTTCTTTCTTTTTCTTCTCAAAGTGTGAATGCATTCATCAAGTCCAGGAGATTTCTGTAGTCACTTTAATTTCCATGAAGATAGAGCAGAGAAAGAGGTTTTTGGTTTCACTATAATGGTGTAGGCTCTCAGGATCTTAACTTGCATTAACAGAAATATCTGCAGTGTAATTCCATTTCCAGCAAAAGGAGAAAGAAGATGGTTGGGATTTTTTTTTCTTTATCAGCTAGAATAGTGGAGGTAATGTTATATCAAACTATAGGAATTTAATTACCCCATTCCACAAATGTAGTTTTCAAATAAAGGAGTCAAAAGGATTTTCAAAGCCATTCTTCTGAACTGTGATATAAAAACTCAGAGTACATTTAGGAGATGTAAAATGTATAACCGTACATTATGAGGCCCTGCAGTGAATGGTAGCACAATAAGACACGCGATGTGAGACCGAACCCACAGTGATTACAAATCTCGTTGCTTGCTTCTTAGGAATGTCACGATTCGCCTGCAGTTTGACATGCTTGTCTCTGTAAGGACTGCCGTCTGTAGAATAATTCTGGTGGGTGGATGGCAACTTCAGGACAGGTCTTACCGAAGGTGGAAACACTGTCATTTGAAAGCTGAAATCCAGACTAGGTGTAAGGGAGAAATGCACTTAGGGTGGGAAGGAATAAATCACCGAGTGGCGCACCATTATTCTTCCCAGGGTTTGCAAGTCTGTCCTTTACAATGTCCATAAAAACACCCTTCTCTCAGCGGTGAAGTGGGGGCCGGTGCTGGCTGTCTTAATGATTTCTCTACTGTAAAGTCTTTACGAAAGCCATAGTTTCTCCTCCTTATTATACGAGTGACACATGCTCATTATAGAAAATTTTAAAAAATGGACTGGGAAAGGGAAGAAAATACAGGCCATTTGTAATATCTCAGCGGCAATGACCACACTTAGCATTTTGGCATATAGCCTTCACGTTTTCCTGAGAAGTCATTTTGCCACATCGAATGAGAGCTTAATGTAAGCGACTTCTGGCTCTGGAGGAAGGAGTAACGAGGTGTTCATCCATTTATCAAGTACTTGATAGAGAGTCTGTCTTCTCTATCTCCAGAAGAAAGAATTGGAAAAACCCTGGGAAGCCAGGCCTTGTAACTTTTTACCCAGCCAAGTCGCAATGTGTTTCTGTGACCATCACATGGGTCACATGATGAGTTTTGCTTGTTTTCGCTTTTTTTTTTAGTCTTCAAACAAAAATGAGCAGATACATATTTATTTACAAACCTGGTTTCTGTACATATTTTGCTAATCTTTCATCAGTCATGTTCCCATTAGTAAGTGATAATTTGTCCAATTTAATCAGTCTTTACCTCTTCTTATTCTCTTTTTGAGTACAATCACAAACACCAGCAGATGAGAGTTCTCAAGCTTCTCCATAGCATTGGCCCCCAAGATGCTGACACTAGTAGATGTTAAGAGAGGACCTGGGATCTATAGAGCCAAATGAACTCTACTTTGTCTTTCCTAAGCCTGCGCATCTCAGGGACCAGCAAGGGAGGCTGTAGAGTGAAGTGGACCATTCAGAGTGCAGGCATTATGGTCCAAATCTAGGCTTTGTCAGTTGCAGGCTGGGTATCATCAAAGCAAATATTATTTGTGATCCTTGCCAGAGAATGGGAAGGCAAACCTGACTCATTGGTATCCTAGTCAGTACAGGGGAACTATGATGGGCTTTGCAGTAGGAGATAGTTAGACTCGACTTCTAAGACAAAATAGAGAAGTGGGAATTTATAGCCAAGGAGCAGAAGGGTGGTGGTCACTGCGTAGAAAATTCCCAAGAGAATCCTGAGGAATAAGGAGGGATTCTGGCTTTTCTGATTTTATAGGACTGTTGCTGAGGTTGCCTGGGAAATGGTGGGAGAGAGGAGAATGTTTGATTCTGGAAATGGGGGAATCTGGCTACACTGAACTAACTAACAGTTTCTTGCTAAAACTGGATAATGTTAGAGATGAACATGGAAGCCTACAAGTCAAGGTCTGGCTGAAAAAGACTAGCGTCTAGCCAAGGAAAGAATCTTAATACCATCTCCTGTGTTCCAATTTCATCATCTTTAAAATGAGACTAATACTACTATCTAATGTCATAGAGATGCTGAAAAATCGATGGGCTAATGCACTGGGAAGCTGCTTGGCACTGTTGTGTTAAAATAGTGCCAGCTAGTCCATTTCACATCACTGTGCTCTTAGGCATCCAGGTGGCCATATCAGCACTCACACGCAGGGAAGGCCCCTGGAGAGTTTCCACTTTTGCTTGTGACCTTGGGGTAATCTAACTTTCAGCACCCCAGCTTTGTCTTTCAGAAGCGCAGACTGTTCAGTTTATTTCATAAAAGGGTTTTAGAGGGGTTGGGGTGGGTGGGTGGGCTGCTCTGCTATTTTACAATGTAAAGTGTTTTTATCTATAAATAATAGAAGGAAGGCCTCGCCGGAGCGATGTCAAGCTTCTCCCTGGAGATGGAGGGGCTGCCTAGGACTTAATAGCACATCTCCCCTGAGCAAACAGAGAAAGGCAAGCCACAGGACACAGCTTGGGAAAATAAATGAGAAAGTATTGTTTGTGCCAGAGAGAGTGCGTGAAATATGAATTCCTGACGGAACTTCTCAGGCAGATCAGGAGTGATGCTGTTGCTCAATGAAACCCTCCCTTAATAACCAAACAAAGCAATAAATTGAAGGTCTCAGGTCTTGGCTGCTCCTCTACACGAGCTCGTGCTTCTGATAACCCCATCCAGGTGTTTGCTGTTTGGAGGGAAGATGACTGAATTTAATATAAAACTATATGAAGAAGCTGTTGGATGAGAGCCAAAAGAGGTTGTTGTCTGGTGCTGGACGCACTTTGGGTTCATTTCCACACCTGCACACAGGGGTCCTATGTTGATGCCCAACCAGCAAGGTTTAAAAATTCTTTGTAATGAACCAAGGGGGGAAGTACCTTTAAATGGTTTACTTTAGAAACACTTAATGCTGAGCTGTTTATTACAGAGGCATTTTTTTTGATTGCTTACTTTTTCTTTTCTCAAACCTAAGAAGTCATAATTTTTCCAAGAAAAAGTCAAGGCTATCACTGGTAAAAGGGCATTGGATTCTGATTCTTTACAAAAGGTTTTCTAGTACACCAAAATAGCTGATTTGTAATCTCTCTCTCTCTCTCTCTCTCTCTCTCTCTCTCTCTCTCTCTCTCTCTCTCTCTCTCTCTAACTATATTCTTGCACATACATATACACCTACATCTTGTTTAAATTGAAAATTGTATTTATCCACCAGAAAGTATCACACAAATGCCTTGATTCCTAGATTTCCCAATAAGAGCAGCCCCGTGGCAATCTGATGACCTTTGTGCAGTGAGACAATTGGCCAGAGCTGAGATGCTCTTGTACCATTAGACAAGGCTAAGTGTAACTTCATGCTCATTCACCTGTTTTTCTTTCTGCACCTATTAAGCAAAAGGGAAGGCCCAGAGGAGGTATTGTCACTCCAGGAAGCCATAAAACACCAGCTCTCCTAGTAGCCAGAGAGAGAGTTTGGCAAAATCATTTGTCAGGAGAACAGAAATATCTCAAGTGATCATATTTTTTATTGTCTCATGAATTCTCAATGATCTAGAATTAATCTTGTGACTGTAAAATAATACATCTAAATCAAATGCAAACATATATTGCTGTAGTTTAACGCTATGTTTTGCTTTATTTTATGCTTTGCAATATGACTTTTAAACTATAAAAATGGTGCATTATACTTCTGACCTAACCTCATTTGTCACAGTCTTGGCTCTCTTGAGCTATGCTCTTTGCAGTTCTGTGTCCCCTCAGTGAGGCCCAGGTGACTCAGTTTCTTTCATGCCTGGATAACAGTGTGTGCTTCTCAATGACTTCCAACAGGTCTGTATTGTGATACCCAGCTGATGTAGAGGTCCCAAAGATGGCGAGGGCACCCATTCCAGAGCAGTCTATAGAAGGATGGCTGTGGGCAGGCTAGAAGACCTTAATCTGTTCTGGTGCTGTGGACTCCACTGTCGAGAACCTCAGTTCTAGTGTCCCACAGTGTTCAGTCACTTTGGGAATGGAAAGAAGACATTGTTGTATAATGCAAACTGTACAGAGTTAGGGGCCACGATCACCTGCTTATAATCCATCTTTATTGTCCCTTAAATTCGCAAAGCTGCTCAACCCGAAGCTTCTCAACCCAAGTCTCTCAGTAACTCTATCTGTAAAATGGGGGGTTTAGCATTGAAACATAGTAAGAGTTCAATAGGTGTTTTTTTTATGTTATTCATTCTCATTCTCTCTCTCTCCCTCCCCCCCCTCCAATGACCCTAAGATACAGAATGGTAAAATAACTTTCCCAGAATTAATACGGAGGCTGCCCTTGAACTATGGTTCTCATTTATAGTCAGTGTGCTCAGACATCCAAATGACATTACGTCCATAGTGCCTTCCACTCAGGGCTGCTGTGAGCATGATGTAAAGGCTCAATACTGTGTCTGGTGAAGTGTAGGCTCCAATAACCAGTGGCGATTATTATTAGAGATGGAAGCTCAACTGAGCTTGAATGCTGTCTAGAGTTTCAATTACTGTCGACCCTCATGGGACAGGGACTCAGATTCATGGGGTACATCTTTTCAACCCCCTTTACACATACAGATGGTTGGTGTCAGTTGTGAATGTGAGAGAGGATGATAGGAGTAGTGTTGGTTAGTGACTAGAAAAGAAACAGGCCCTCATATTAAAAGCATAAAGTAAAAGACTTAGTGCAATGGAGTGCTGAGAACTGCTTTTTCCTGTTAAAAATACATTCCCCCCCCAAGTTTTCATATATATGAATAATATTATACACACACACACACACACACACACACACACACAATGTTTTAGAATTCATGGTCTTGCCTGGAAAGAAATCAGTGAGTATAAGGTTGTTAGCCCTAATGTCTGAGAAGGTGTTGCTTTTGGTAATGTAGGGATAAAAATAAAATGACCCTCTTAAGGTAGTGGTACCCACAGCTCATTTGTAAGTCAGTAAAAACCTCATTTTTTATCTGAGCATTGGAGAGCTGACCTTTAAAATCACATCTGGGGAGAATGTGTGATTTGATGCAGAACATTTTTGGGGCATGCCTAAGGATGGATGGCCGAGGATATGCTCATCAGTTTTCTTCTCCTTCAAGGAGTGCAAAATTGCTTAGGTTACGAGTCAGTTCTTGGGTAGCTCCAAACCTGTAGCATATGCTTAAGTAGGTCTTCTGTGCAAGGAAGATTAAGCACATGTATAGATTGGATGCTGATCCATGCATCTGGTAGGAAAATAATGGAGACACATATTGTAAGTGTGTGTGTGTGTGTGTGTGTGTGTGTGTGTGTGTGTGTGTGTGTGTGTATGTATGTATGTATGTATGTGTATGTATGTCTTCACTGGAAAGTTTAGTCATTGTGAAGTGAGTTCAGTGAAGTCTTTTGGAAAAAGATGTTGGGATTGTTTTAAAATCATAACCATATTCTGTGAATTTCTGTGTTATAGAGATGTTACCATGGGGCTCATGCAGTGCATTTAGGGTCCGAGAAGCAATGCTACTAATATAAAACTAGTGTTTGATTTGTGAAACTCAAAATAACCTGCAAGTCCATGGAGCATGAAGAGGAGCTTATCTGTATTCATAATATGTTTTTGAAAGAGCCATGGATGTTGTGGGAAGCAGAATTGGATGGATGGACATCTTAGAGATTCATCTCCAGGAGAAAATAGTATCTGTCTGATCTTGTGTGCTATCATCTGCTGAGTGAAGGTCTGGGTGGTGATACTGATGGAAATTCCTTGTAGTTGTTAATTTTGAACAGTCTGGGTTAGGAGTGTTTAGTGCCTGAATCTGTCACATCATAAACTCCTCCACACTCTGACCACAGACTGTTAGCATTTTCCCTGGCTAGGCTTCAGTTGGCTACAGCCTTCAGAAACAGCGAACTGAAAAACTTTTACTCTTACGTTTTCAGATGAGGATCTAGATGTCAGAATCAATGAGTTTTTCAGAGTCACGGCTTGTAAGGAGGAAGCCAGAAGCCACTTAGACACCAGGCTACCATGCTACCCAGCTTCCGCAGGCAATGCCTGCCGATTAGCCTCCAGTCATGCTACTTAGAGCCTGCAATGTGCAAGGCTTGGCTGTGGCAAGGAAGCCAGCTCCTCCCTTCCTCACTGACATGGGGGCTACTGTGAAGGAAAAATGTTGAATGAGGTCACCAGTGGGTAGATCTATTTCTGAACCTGTAAGTGAAAATCTATTTGAGGGATACTGTAGAGAAGTTCTCATTTTTTCAAGCCTGTACTATTAGAAAAATTGGCTGAGATTAGCGACTCCTGATCCAGGTTGGCTGGCATTGGTTCTCTAGGCACAGCCAACAGGAAAAATCTTTTCACTTATCCTCACTCCCTTCTTAGCTTTCATATTTGCTGAATACCTACTATGTGTCAGCTAAGGGGATAGGGCAGACTGTCAACAGAAACAGCACCATAGGAAGATAAATCTCGTTCCCCCCGACTTCACGAAGCTTAGTGTCAGGGAGGGGACAGGCCTAAAGACCTGTGGTTTCAGTAGGACTCCGGACTAGGAAAGCTATGTTGGGGATGTAAGGAGAGTGACCTAACCTGGACACTAGCATGGATTTGACTAAGGGCTGTGTGCCAAGGGCATTTCCAGGCAGAGAAAACGTAAGTGTAAAGATCAAGACAGAAGCAAAGTAATGGGCAGGAGAAGGCAGGGGCAGGAACATGGAGTCTCTGTTGCCACCTGAGTAAGTTGTGACCTTTACTCCAGGGCAGGGGTACAGTGAAGAGGTGTGATTGGGCCACCACACAGCCCTTTGTCCAGTTCCTGCTAGTCTCCAGGTTTGGTGGTTCTCTTTATAGCTCTAACATAATATTCCTAGTATGGATTCCTATGGAAACCACTGATCTTTGACACTGAGTTCTAGATGCGTGGAAGTGTCTTAAAATAGGTCTTATCTTAGTCCCATTGCTTAGGTGGTCCTGATGTTAAGTAAGTACGTGGCATTCCCATTAGTACTTGAATGGGAGGAAGAAGCCAGGGATCAATTATCCATCTACCTTCCTCTCTTTCTTTCTTCCTCTCTTTCTTTCTTCCTTTCTTTCTTCCTCTCTTTCTTTCTTCCTCTCTTTCTTTCTTCCTCTCTTTCTTTCTTCCTCTTTCTTTCTTCCTCTTTCTCTCTTCCTCTCTTCCTTCCTTTCTTCCTTCCTTTCTTCCTCCCTCCCTTCCTTCCTTCCTTCCTTCCTTCCTTCCTTCCTTCCTTCCTTCCTTCCTTCCTTCCTTTTTTCCTCTCTCTCTCTCTCTCTCTCTCTCTCTCTCTCTCTCTCTCTCTCTC